>JANHFX010023007.1:0-13941 GCA_027560015.1 Chloroceryle amazona | reverse complement strand
GTTCGAGGTGCGCTGGAGTCGGCCCTTGCTGTGTGCTCAGCAGGCTGCAGGCTGAACGCACATGCTGGCATCTGGGGCTTTGGATAGCTGAGATGGCTTGGATGCCATTCCGCTGAGAGGCCAGCCGTCTTTGTGTCCGGCTCGGTCCTCCCCCACGCTCCCTCCCCAAGCCCCCACGTGCCAGGCAGGAATGTTAAGCCTCACATTGCGGATGAGATATAGCAGGGAAGCGCGGCGGCACTTTCACCCAGATTAGGGAAAGCGACTGGTCCGGAACGGCCTTTTTGCTCAGCCTGCTTCCATTCATCCAAATTTTACCCCAAATCCGTCCTTAGCTGCTTTTAGTTTCCATCTGCCAAATCCCTTTCTGCTTGTCTCGGCCCCCCCTCCCCTCTGATGGTGTCAAACCTCCCATCAGACTCCAAAGATCCCCGTCCCTGCTCATGCGCCAGCCTCGCTATCTACCAGCGGCACAACCTCCTTCGCTGCAGCCCTGTGAAGTGCCAGCAGCGTTAACTGCTCCAGTTCCCTCTGCTTACCGAGTTTCCCATGAAAAGGTACTCATTTCGAGAAGAGATTTCACTGCAAGACAGTGAAAGGACAGAAGGCCTGCTACAGATGAGGATTTAAAAGGCTGTACTTAAGTATCTACAAATAGCTATGCAACTTTGTAAGCAAAATATCTTTCTAGCTGCAGCGCTTAGAGGACCAGGTCCTCTGTTTGGGGCTTTGTATGGCAACACTGGAGAGGGGGGTCCCAGCCACAAAGAACTGCCCTTCTGCCCCTCCGACGCTGCTCCTGAGAGATTCTGTGACAAGGGGCCCCACAGAGCCCCCGGGAGCGTTTAAGCACAGCTCAGACTGACGTATCACGCTGCAGCCTAATGAGGTGTCTTGCTGACAGCGTCGTGGCAGGGGAAGGGATCTCAGCAGAGGCGCTCGTCTGAACGCCGGGGCAAATCCTCACCTCCCTGCTCAGGCCTCGTCTCTCACACAGGGAACTGCCACCCCTTACACCTCCCTGGTTTGCTAACTTGGCCACGAAGAGAAGATGCCGTTTACCTGAAGACCCTTTGTAGGCGGTACCCTGCTGGGGTGACGCTCCCCCGTTTAAAATCCTACCTCGTGGATTCAGGGTAACCCTGGCGTGACTCAGAACTGGTGGGGCACTACAGGGGGCTGACCCAGCAGCCGACTCCTGGGGCTCCTGATTTTGAGGTGCTGAGCCCTTTTGGAAAAGGCACTGGGATGTCCCAAAGTGTCACCAGCTGCCACGGGGCTGGAACACCGGGGCTCTCCCGGGCTAGGCAATAGCTATTCTCCTGCAGTGAGTAAAGCTGCTGGTGTGCCCTCTCCGCTCGGCTGTCTCCAAAGCAGCCAGTAGCACTGTTTAGGACTGGGAAATTGCCCCTGTGCCAGATACATGAAAAAGAATAATCAGCAGCCTGAGAAACTGATAGAAATCGAGTAATCGCCTGCAGCTTCCCGCTCACCACAGCCTTGTGATCTTTCAGCATTTCGGGTCTTCTTTTTTTCCTTTTCAAATACAACAGCTTTTGAAACGTGTAGAGAAAGGAAGAGACAACACAGACAACACAGGTCCGACCTCTGCTGCGAGCGGGCTTTCTGAGGAAGGCACTTCCAAGCGTTCTCATGTGGATCCAGAAGGACCCACCGCTCACGGTCGGCAGCTACAAGCGGCAGCAGGGTAAGCGGCTTGGGTGTTCCCCCTCGCCCAGGGCGAAACCCGTGCTTGCCAGCAGGCATAACTTCGGGGTTTACCTCGCAGAGACAAAGAAATGTTAATTAGTGTCTGCACGGGCTCCGGGGTTGTTGTCTGAGGGTAAGAAGGAAATGCAATGGAGTTTTTCCCCGAGCCTCTTAAAAAACTGTAATTACTGGGCTCTGTGTGGAATGGCGGGCTCAATAAGACATTGAAAACTAATCAGGCAGACTATAAATAACACCATTAATCAAGCCCAGTGGGGAACATAAGAGATGAGGATCCTTCCACCAGCGAAGTGCAAACACGCTGGGGATGGAGCGCAGCAGCTCTTCGGCAGGAGGCACCGCCGGGGACGCTACCCACGCAGGGGTGCCACCGGCCAGCAGAGCAGGGGAGATACCTCATGGTAACCTCTGGAAAGACCTTTCTTTGACCACAGAAGTCGCTGAGGGCCTATCTTATGTCTTGACTGTCGCCTTCTGCTGAGAGCCACTGCTCTCCTAAAGCCAGAGCTACCCCGGCCCGGTGCAACAGCTCCACAACAGCACCCGGCCCGCTCGAACGCTCTTTAAGGTGGGGGCTGCACTTTATTTTGGGATGTTGCAAAGCACTTACAATTGAAGAGCTAAAAAGTATCCCTGGCAAGGAGCGGCCTGCAGTTGTTCCTTCTGTTGTCATGTTGCTTCTGAAGCTCGTAAGTGGGAGAGAGGACACCTAGCGCAGGCTATTTAAATCCCCTTTACCTCCCACCTGAGGCCAGCAGCTGCCTCTGAAATCTTTCCTTTTCTGCAAAGTTTGTCTTTAATTATGAATTGTTATTTATACTTGCTGCTTCCACAGCGCCTTTGGCATTTAATACCACAGGCGTTAACGAGGAGCTGGACAAAGACACTCTGCTCCGCTTTTCCCTCGTCTGAAAATACGGCCTGTTGGGACTTTTCTCCTGCCGCTTGCTCCACAAGCAGCAAATGAGTGCAGTAGTACAGATTTCAGCTCTGGGGGGTTTTGGTTGGTTTTTCTTTTGAGATGAGCCTGCTTCTCAGAAGTTTCACTGCCCCACAGCTTGGTTACCTCTGCCCTGCGCAGGAGACAGAAGGAAGAGGCAGCACCTCTTGTCCCAGGCGGCAGCATGTCCCCTGCACACCCGGCACTGCCCTTTCTGATGCAGGCACCGGCAAAACATCTCCCCATCGAGTGGCCTTATTTTATATGAATCCCCTCCCTGCCAGCCTGGTTTGCCTGGTGCTGCCGTTGGATGTCTCCTGTCCTTCCCAGGTGGCCACGGCCCCTGCAGAACTCACCCCCCCCTGTTTTAGGGAGCCCCTCTGCTTCTGACCACAGGCACCTCTGACCTCCTCCGGCCGCCTTATCTGCCTCCTGCGCTGACCTCCCGTTACCTGCATACTTGAAACATTTCATACCATTTATCTTAACCTTTTGGGCTCTTGGCTCTTCTTTCTCACTTGCTTCAGCCTTCCTTATCCTTATTTATAACCTTCGCATTCCAATACCGACTGGTTTCCTAAATCAAGCCTGAGTGTGAGCCTCTGCCCACCAGACCCCCAACAGTTATATCTGAACCGGCCGACTGATTTCAGCCAGGGTCCGCAGAGACATTGTCCTCAAGGAATTCAAACTCCACATTTCATAAAAATAGCTCCCCGAGTACTGGAAGCGGCACAAATCACTGCTCTCACTGAGGCAACGCCGCGGTGTGAGCTCAGCTGCCTGGCTGCAGTTCCCAAAAAGGAGAGAGATTTTACACAAAGCCAAACTCCTGAAGTTTTGCCTGGTCATCGCTTTTGTTTTCCAGCACATCAGCCAGATGCATCTTCTCCCTGCACTGCCACCTCGCACTCTGCTTTTCTGCTTAGCTGCCCATAGTTCCAGCTATGAGCTGAGATACAGCTGAGAGCATCCACAAACAGCACTGGGAACCATGGTTAAAAATTATCAAAGGGCGGGTTTTTTCACCTGTTTTTCAAAAGAAATATTTTCCTAACAGTTGCACCTCTTACAGTCGTGGTTACTGATCTTAAACAAACGCCAGGTTTGCTGCCACGCTAACAGAAGACTTAAGTCCCAGCGGATCAAAGCTCCAAATGTTAATAGGTTTAGTAATTTTTCATGTCTCATTACTTCTAAGCCCAGTGTTATTCCTAGAAGGGAGGATGGAGCTTAAATTCTGGTTTTTAACTCGTTCAGGATGGATGAGAATGTTTATAACCACTATCAGAATTAAAATCTTTCTCAGGAAAATAACCGCACGCAGGCGGACGCTTCTGAAACTGAGATTAAAGCGAGGAACTCCTCTTCCACGTTCTACAGCGATTTGCAGGCGTTTCCTGCTATTATTCCTCTTTGTCTTACATCAGACAAGCCACTACAGAAAGCCACGAGCACGGCCACAAACACAAGGAGAAGCAGCAACAGGCTCCAACGGCCCCGCAGGGAGGGAGACGAAGGAGTTAAGGCTGCTGCTTTATCCTCAGAACACCCCGCGTTACACAATGTCACAGGGCGTCCTGAGATCCCCGGCTCAGCCGAGTGACATAAGGAGGGTTCTGCAGCTTCACCTCTGGCTATCCTCACCCCACGGGCTCCAGGCAAGCTCCAGGTAGCTGAGGAGCCACAGTCACGTCTCCCTGTGAACAAAAATGCCACCTCCGGGATGCTCACCCAGCTCCTGGCAAGCGGGGCTGGTGGGAAGGGGAGAGGGACCACGCTCACCCCGGGAGCCCACCTTGAGCTGGCCACCGGGCACACTGCTTGGCAGAGCCCCCTGAAGTGAGAAGACTGGGCCACTTACGTATTTCTTATTTTGTTACCTCCTGTGGCTGGTCCAGGAATAGCCCATAATCCCTGGAGCTGTCACGCTCACAGAATCTCCTTTAGCTGAAGTGGAAGTGCCCTGTGTGTCAGAGCACAACGGGCCGGGTCCTCTCCTGGAGGGAGCACACGTGGGTCTTAGCTGGCAGCGGCAGCGTCCGCACGGCTTTGTTAGTCTGTGCTCACAGGACCCCCGAGCCAGACAAAGAGCCAGGACCAGCTGGAAACATGTGGGTGAAAACAATTTTTTCATCAGAAAAAAACCTCATAAATTGAACTGAAACCTCTCCTTGGAGGCCATGCACTGGGAAAAGTCTCTCAGTGCCTGGGTAAAATCAGCCTAGGCTGCTCACCCAAGACTGGGAAGATCCAGGTTCAGTCTGATAAGGCAGATGAGGATTTCAGAGCGACTTCACGGACACCTCAAAATGCAACAGGCTCCACCCATGAAAACTTTTTCATCCTAGTGCAGAACAAGACAGGTTTTGAAATCTCAGTGAAGCTCACTGAGCACACGCATCCTGGGATTGAATTGGATCTCCCCAGGCCTCCGCAGCGAGATCCAACTCTGGAGCAGAAACAACAATACCCAGGGCTTGGGTTCAGATGGGACAGTAAAGCTCGGGGAAAAAAATAACCACGCAACTCAAAACCATTTGTAGTGCTGCTTCTAGGAAACGGGATTATTCGATAGACATGGTTTTGTGCGCACACAGGCGCATCCGCACTGGGATCCGTTAAGGCAGGGTTACCAGAACTGATCTTAAGCCAGATCTTAAGCCGATCTTACCAGAGCTGCCGTAAGCCAGTCACCAAAAGGGAAAAGAAGACATTCTCCAGGAACGGTGCAGAGGTGGATTGTGCTTAAGTTCTAAACGCACAGGCTGCTGCTGGAAGGCAAATTAAAGGGCTAAGAAATTGGGGAGCTGTCTCGGGGGTGGCAAATGTTAGATGGATACGTCTGACACGCAAGCACCCGTCACTTTCAATCTAATGGCCACTACGTGGTCGAGCCGAGCGCGCGGCACTTTGGGGCAAAGCAACACCGAGGCCGAGAAGTCACTCGGTATTAGCTCAGACTCACAGCTTTCCTTCTAGGAGGGTTCTTCACTTCTGCAACCCCAACTTGAACAACTTCAATGAGCACTGACCTTCAGGCCCACCGAGAAAATGCCTGGAGAAAGGAGACCGCATTTTGGCTCTGCAATACCGCCCGGTCCTACTCGTCCAGGGTTTTTCCAGCTTTCCCTTTCCTCGGAGATCGGATGGGTTTTATTCAACCTGACCTCAATCCCCCAATCTGGCCGCGCTGTGTTTGCACAGACCCACGCAAACGAGCCGCTTCGGCGCCGTACCTGTTTGCAAGCAGAGATCTGAAAGGAGTATTCGCATTCATTTGGGTTCCTCACTTCATTTGGTATTGGCCAAGGGATCTTTGAGAAAATGAACTCCCTCTTTGTCTGCTGGAGAGACCTAATCCTCGCTTTGCCCCGGAGGATTACTGGGTACTTAGAAAGGCACTCACATGCACATTTTTGGTTCGTGCCAGCTACATTTGGGTCCACAAAATGCAGCGTTTGCTTTGCTTTAGGTTCGACAATAGGCATTCCATTGCACCCAGACCTTGACCCCAGGGACTGCCACCCTTTTAAAGCCACCCTAAATCGGCGCTTTCTGAAACGTGGGCCCTCCCCTGCTTTGCACGAGTAGCTCTCCCTGCAACAGCGCCTGTGAATTCAGCGTGCGGGCAGGCAGCTGGGCACGCAGCCCCGGCGACTGTTGGAGGGCACAGTTCCCTGTGGGGCCCTGCCAAGAAGACCTGGCTGGAAGGAAGAACCTGCGGGGCTGAGAAATGAGCTTTTACACCGAGTCTGTTCCTGGCTTTTTGTAATAGAAGCTCACAGTTCTGCTCAGCCATGGTGCGCCATTTGTGACACCGCGCCGCTCGGCGAGCCTGCCTGCTCAGGCACTGCAGCCCGAAGTTCCTGGCTGGTACACATCAAGATCAGGAGCTTTCACAGCCTGCTGATGTTCCCCCAGTGCTCCGGGCAGCTCCGGCCCAAAACCTTCCGGACCGCAGCTTAATTCTGTGAAGTAGTAATTGAGGACGTAGCTCAGTGGAAGTAAAGGACTCTCATCTTCATCAGTGTGAAGCAGCACTGGCTTGAGCTGCACTCTGCTTGCTCAGGGGAGGGAGATCTCCCCTTCTCAGGAGGTGAGACTTGAGAGGTCTGTCACCCTGTCGTGAACACATCTGTCCCTTTAGGACCATGACTCCGGCACTGAGGTAAAACCACAGCGTTATCTTTGCAAGCCCTGGGGTATCCCAGCGCTGAACCGTGCTGATCAAAAGGTATTCTGTATAAATGACAACTTGTAACTTTCCTTACGTAACACAAACTGAAGCACAAGCCGACACGGGGAACTGCCGACCCCTAACTGCAGCTCCTACAAAGAAAGGCAGCCAAAGGAAGGAAGCAAAAGTTATACTCATATAAAATAAAGACCATCTTCCATCATAGGATTAGAGAATGAAAACGATTCCGTGGGAAAAGCCTATCAGCCCTCCACGCCGAAAAGATGTTCACAGATTCACCAAGCAGAAGATACCTCCCCAGAATTCCTCTTTTTCCACTCACCCTTCAGAACAGGGATATTTTCCCCGTCCCGGGGTGGGGGGCTGAATGTCAGGCAAGACGTGTCCCACCTGGGACCTGGGCACGGGGTGCAGAGACCCAAGAGGCGAGAGCAGCCCTCACTGGGAACCTTTTCCAGCAGCACACTGGAACTGAGGCCAGGCTCGATCTGCCAGTGCAGTGGTTTGCGTGAGCACTTCCTAATATGTTAAAGGCAAAACACAACTAGGTCAGTCCAGACCGACAATTTAAATGGTTTAAAGCTAAAGATTAAGGGAGCGCTTACAGGAACTGCTCCAGTGGCAGATGGATGAGGTCTCTGGCACCGATGAGCAAGCAGGGGCATTATCTCTTCCGCCAGCACAGCTGGATCGCCCTTCCTGGCTTGCATACGCACTGCACTTTAAGGAACGTGGCCTGACATTTTACCCCAGCAGCTCTCCTTTGAAAACAGGGATCTTTCTGGAGTGCTGGAAGGATGGCTCTGCTGCTTTTTCAAACACCAGTATCAGGGGTTGATACTGAGGGAGTGACAATCTGAGCAGCTCTTCAGAGGGGGCACAAGAAAGCCTCATATCCACAGCTGTCGAGGGCACGGTGGACGTTCAGCACCAAGAACCAACTCAAGTCTGCTGCTGACTCATCTCTCTGCTCTCTAACCTGATTATTTTGCAGTGTTTCCTTGTATGCCAGATTTTAACTGCAGTAACTTGAGGGGTGGAGTGCATTTCACAGGTGTAAATCACCTCTGTGGGTGTAGCAATGCCTAATCCCCAGAATACAAGCTACTTCTTAGGAGCTGCTTCTCCATCCCACCTCTTCCCAGGCAACCTCCCGAATCCCCCACTTGACGCAGCACCCATTGACCTCCTCAGGATGTCAGCGGGAGATTGCTCAAGTGAGAAATGAACATAGATTGAGCAAGGAGAGAAGGATTTGGCCAGCTGCTTTACAAAACACCATCCCTGCAGCGAGCGAAGCATCACTGCTCACAGAGTTCAGAGACCTGTACCTCTGGGGGATCGCAGTATAAAAAAGCCAAGAGAAAAATACGGTTACTAGAGAACCCAGCTAAGCCTTGCAGTTGTCTATCCATCCCTGGGGCAAGAAACACTATTGCTGGTTCATCATACACCCACTGCACCATGGTGACTGGACGGGTCCAGTGATGATTCTTTGACTTTCGATGAGAGTGGCCAAGGGGAGGCAGAGAAACGCTGGCCGATAAGCTGAAAAAATAAATATCAGCTTGCGGCTCTAATTATTTTTAGCATCTGCCGGTCCAGCAGAGTCCGGACAAGGATGAGAGTGGCAGCCACGACAAGACACACCAGATGAGAGAGGAACCCTCAGCCCCTCTCGCCGGGCACTACGCCCCAGTGCATCCCCACTGTGCTCCCTCAAACCACCTCAAAGGAGGAACCGGCCCTCCCAGCCCCACTCTCCCCCGGCACCTGCGGCTGCTCCAGCAAAAGCGAGGGCTGGCCACCTACCCCTGCCCTGCGAAGGCAGCTGGAGCGGGGGGCAGTGGGGGGCCCGTCACCCTGTAGCCGGTGCCGGTGGTGCAGGAAGGGTGGCCCCGCTGCCTTGACGGGGCGTTCCTGCTGCCAGCAGTGAGGGGCACGCACACAAAGCAGCTCATTTGAAAAGAGAAGCGGGAGGGAGGTGAAGAATAGGGAGGATTGCAAGCCACAGTTAGGCAATTATTCCAGTTTCAGCAGGCTGGGGAAGCACTGTGAGGGTGGAAGAGACAAGTGGGCTCGAGTCTGGTGATTAGCAGCCAGCGGAGATGGATGAGGACCTACCACCGGAGGCACAAAAACCTTTGCAGCTGCCAGCAGCCAGGTCTCAGCCTCTGGTGGGACACTGTCCATCATTACCCGGCGCAGCTAAGGAAAGAATTAGCCCTTCTCTCTCTGCACAAGGACGTCTTACACAGCCTGGATCAGGAACAGGATTAGTAACATCATCGCTGAACTACTACTAAGAGTGAAGATCCCAAGAACATTTTTCCTTCAATCACAGGAGTGGGGAATACAGACATTTCAGGCATAAAAAGACCTCCACCTTCCTCCTGATGGAAGATACAAGCATCTTCCCTGTACGCAGCCCTATACGTGGGAGCTCTTCTGTGTGCCCTGACAACGGGGAAACTGTCCCCCATCACCTCATCTACTGTGTTTTGAGGATCGTGAGTCCAGACCAAAATCAAGACCTGAAGCTGGGGACTCAGGATGTTCTACCGCACGTGCTGAGGGGCTGGATTAACACCCGTGGAGGAACAGGGGGAGCAATAGGGATCCCCAACCTCCGCCTCTCCTTATCCCCAGGACATGCTGTGACCATCCTCATTACAACAAACCCCTCCAAAATGAAGCCTTGGTGGGGCCAGTCCCAAACACCAATTGTTATTTGAGTCAAGGAGTGCCAAACTCTTTCACAGAGCAAAGAGCAAACCCAAATCCTATTAAGCAGCCATCAGTGTCAATATTTATTCCTCACAAATCAGGGACAAGGAGCCTAATAAATGGTGTCAGACCGCGCCTGGTGAGGTGGAAGAGGAAGGGGATAGCCTTGGGGAAAGGACATGACATTAATCAGCATCACCCCTGCAAAACCCTTGACAGAAACAAGGTAGTAAACTCATTAGCCACTTAGAAACTAAGCTCCTTTTTTGCTTTGCACAGCAACAGCCCCTGGGTTCCAGCCTGAAGGTTTGGCATCCTTCGCAACAAAGACACCGGGCCCCATAAAATCTTCTCCATTCAACCCACCTCTCGACACACACCTCTCTCTGGTGTGGAGAGGCTTGGCTGGCGTGACCGCACCCAGCCCCTGGGTGGTGGCACACACCATCCTGGCGGCTGTGCCGACAACCGCAACAGAAACCGGGGAAGGGAACCAGCCCAGCTTCGCTTCTGCCAGGTGACTCTGCTGCAGGTGCTTGTGTCAGCCTGGAAACAGACCCAGCTTTCCTCTTCATCTCATTCCTGAAAGTTGTTCAGGGGTGAAACCCAACGACGGCCACGGGTCTTTTGACCGCTGCAGCTCATTGAAGATATTTGGGTTTGGATTTGCCCCTTGCTTGAGACGTGGGCAAAAATGGGGGGTTGTTTATAGGCTGTTGCTAGCCCTTCTTTAACCCTGCATCTTCGGGGTTCTCTTTAATGCTTGCTACCCTATGGGCCTGGCATCTCTTAATCCACCTGGAACAGCCAAGACCAACAGACAAACTGTTGGGGACTCTGCTTGAACTCATAAGCTGGATAAGGATATGGTTTCCTGCTCCCTGCCTAGGTGGAAAACACAATATTAAGACAAAATACACTCCAGGCTTGAACTTTCCATCAAGCTCAGTTTTTAGAGCTGTGCCTTAGAACACACACACGCTCCCATCTATCCGGGGAAACTTCAGCTGCCACAGCACGCTTAGGGTGCAGCCACCTTGCCCGAGGGGCCCTGTCCCCGCTGTAGCTGTTCTGTGCACCAGCCATCAGTTATCAGCACGTACTTTACTTAAATTAGTCTGAAACGGAGTCTGTCTCCAGCCCGGAGCCTGTTTGTAACTGCAAAGGAATCTGCGCCCTCCGTAACGCACGAGACAGGATCAGGTCACTGCTGGAGAGCACTTGGCCTGGCTATTTTTATTGTCTGCCCGAATACTTTTCCTCAATGCCGTTTTAAGTTGCTGAAAGAATAGTAAAGATGAGATTTTTGTGGTTTTTTTTTACAAAACCAGATACACTGATAATCCGTAGGAACCATGTCCTTTTAACTTCTGGATGTTGCTCAAACCGTCGCCCCTGTTGCCAGGATGCTGAAGGCATTTTGAAGCCACAACGTGATGCAATCTAATCATGGGCTGGTTTCATTTTCATCAGATTCCTCTTTTCAAAGGCACAGATTTACCCTTCTGAGCCTTCTCCCCACCGCCAGAGCCGAGCCGGTACAGCAGCAAGCGTGCACCAAAATCTTCCTCAAGTTGGGCTTGGTAACAACCCCCCATGCATATAATCATCACTTTCAAGCATACACAGCCTTTTCTTATGTGTCGCTTCTTTCTGCTTGGGTATCACAAAGTTCTAGGTATTTATATCCTCTTGCAACTTTGGGTCCTTTGGAGAGAATCACCTCCTTTCACCACAGTGCCTGCCGAGAAAAGGGAAATGCTCGCGAAGCCGAGCGTGCGGATCGACAGTTTGCATCCTTCTCGGTCTCCTCCGCGGGACAGACAACCCTGGGGGAACATCCCTGTTTCCTCCACGAGAGAGAGGCAGCCAGGGTGACAGGGGAAGGGCGCTGACTTACTCTCTGCTCGACTGCCACTGTCCAAATGAGGGACAGTGCCATCCCAGAGCCTGTCAGGCGCAGGATGGCTGAGACAGCGGGAGGCTGCGAAATCACTACTTTTGGAGCCGAGTCGGGGATTGTCTAAAACTGGTACAAGAATTAGGGAAACACTGTCATTGTGTCCCCCCTGGTTTACAGGAGTTTAGCTGAGCTCTACGTATTGTTCCTTCAGGGCCGTACGCCGTGGCCCCGCTGTGCTGCCTGCTCACGCGCCCGCCGATATAAAGGTAGCCTTTGTGTGGTGAGGCTCAAGGCTCCCGACTGCACTCCTACAGGAATCCACAGCACAAATAAGCTTCCACTCAGGGACATATATGAATAAGCATTTGTAATGGGCAATTAGGGCTTAATTTCAAATGTCTGACCTGTCACGGATTTGGGGCTAGGTCTGTGGCTCACAGAAACTGGCTTCATTCCATTTTCACGTCAGTACTGGGTTTTCCTTCCATAGTGGTGACAGGTTTTTCTTCACAACAGCTGAAGCATCTGACAGGCTGTGTGGCTACAGCGGGCCTGGACCTACTGGCCATAAGCCGTTCTCTACTCCCACATCCATTAGAGCCAGGCAGCTTGCTCCTGCCAGCGCCGAGACCTCAGGACATCAGTTGTGCACACTACGAGATGAGTCATCCTACCCCAGGTTTAAAATGGAGTGTGAGCTGTTGAATGGGGGCCCTCAGACCAGGGTTTCAGCCTTCACCTTCTCCTAAGGGCCCGTAAGGCCACGCCAGAAGCAGGTCTTCACCGGGATGTCCAACGGCCGGACACGGAGCCGTAGTTACCCAACACCCCGCATCGGCCACAGTAACTCTTTGGCTAAACAAATGTTAGCCAAGCTAGACATTCTGGTGGGAATCACGCAGGGCTAGGGAAGAGTGACGTTATAAAATACCCTGTCTGATGTCACATTCTGCTTATTTATTTACTTATACTGCCACTGACGTGAGGGATACCTGGAACGGAGCAGGCCCAGCTGTGCCAGACGCTCTGCAAACACCATGGTGAAGGACGACTGCTCACCCACAGGCCTTGCTGTTAAAGTAGGGTCCACCCTAACTAAACAAATGCAGGAAGGATGTTTTCTCCATCGCTGCTGTTCCCTCGGCACCCTTCTCGAGTCCATCTGCCCACCGACGCCGACTGCATCCTACTGCAAGGAGCTCAGCTTTCCTCCCACCGCTGCCAAGAGCCGGGTGGCTGTGCGGCGGGAGGAGGGCTCCGCATCACACCGCTTTTCCACTCATAAAAACCCCGGGGCCTCCTCGTTCGCCATCTACCGAGCACAGGGTCATTGGAGGAGGCTCCTGGCTGCTGCAGAACCACAGCTTGCCCACCTGCCAGAGGCAGGGCTCCCTCCTGCCCCGGTAGCAGCCCTCTCTGTAGAGCGATGCCAAGGCGGCGGGAGCCGATTGCCTCTGTAGTTGTTGGCTTCTTAGCAAAGTTTTATACCCAAGCTTCTGGCCTGCTGATCTCTGGAAGAAAAGCCCCTGTGATTATTAAATGACAGCCTGAACTTTCCCATAAAACTTAGGGTAATCCTTATTTCAGTCAAACTGAACTTCCCTCTTCGATTTAAGAACCACAGGTGCCAAGCACCATTCAGTATGGGCCAGCAAGCTCTCAATCCTCTAAATCCTCGTATTATGGACCTGCAGGAGCACCCCAGTGTGCTCCCAAGGCTGGCCTGGACTTCACCTCTCTTAGTCGAAGGAATTTTAGGGCATTGATTTGTCCCTAACATTGCTCCTGTCCAGGAAAATCCAGACAAGCACCAAGCAGGACCTGAGTCAGGCCTCTGCTGCTGAGAAAATACACCGGGCTGCTGGAGCTCACCCCACTGCTTGCTGGGCAAAAGAGGACAAAACACGACTGGGGCTTGGGATGAGAAATGCATGTGCTTCAGTGGGTGCTGCTGGTGTCACGGAACAGGCAGGGAACACTGAACAGGTAGGAAATTTAAGGATGGGTACCTGCAGAAGATGCAGAGGTCAGAAAGAAAAAGGGACCTCCGGACTTTCTGGGCAGAAGCAGCCGAGGGAAAAATTGTGAGTGAAGGCAAAGAGGTCTGTGGGTCACATTCCTGCCCAAATTTACAAAGAAAGACGCTGGCTGACAATGTTAGATTGGAATATAATTCCGTTCTTAGTCATTTTAAGGAGTGTGTGGCTCATTCTGGCCACATAGTGATATCACAAGGTGATAAAACTTCTCAGCTTCGCTGCCAGCACCTCACCGCGAGGTGCCTGCCGACGGAACTACCTCCAGGAACATCACCCTCCTTACTAAAACATGCAAGAGCCACGCGGTGCCGGCGAACAAGAAACCTCCCGCTGTTCAGAAGCCTGGCGATTTCCTCGAGAGAAACCGCTGCAAAGAGACCCTCCGGACGCCGCAGCCCTC
>JANHFX010023006.1:0-12621 GCA_027560015.1 Chloroceryle amazona | reverse complement strand
CGGCGGCGGGGCCGGCCTGAGGGAGCGGCCCCGGCCGGCTGCTCCGCGCCGGGGAGAAGGGGGCCGGCCGCCCTCCCGAGGGCCGCAGCCCGGGAAGCCGAAGCTTGGTTTGAGCGGGAGCCAGGGGAGCTTGGGCAGCGGCGTTCTCGGGAGGCCCCAGGTGCTGGCCGCGATGCGCTGAGCGGCTCTCGGGAGGGGGAAACCAGCGGGCGGGCTCTGCTGGCGCTGATGTAGAGGAAGATCCAAAGCTGGGTGTCTGAAAGCGCCTTAGCGCCGGGTGCTGGCTCAGCCGCGGCGTGCCCTGAGCAGGGAGATGTCTGCGCTTCCTCCGGCTGTGCTTTGCTGTAGCGCTGCTGCTCTCGGGAAGCCCTTGAGCCGGAGAGTCGGGTCCAAAAGGACAGGGTACAGCTCTGCTCTCTGAAGGTCTCGGAATCTCGGTGGGGGAGGCAGCTCCGGCCGCCTCTCCTGTGTTTGGGATGCTGCGGGACGTGCGAAAACACGTGCGGGATTTGCCTGAGGGGTGGCTGAATCTGAACGAGAGGAGGGAAGGTTTTAGGACTGGGTGACTAGAAAGACGGCCGAAGTGTAAGAAAGTACTAAGCTTTTTGAATCTTTTTAGCTTCTTTGTATCAGAGATGTTCATAGTTTTGTGATTGTGTTCATGGTCTGCTGATGAGCATCTTTGATGCTTTCATTATTTAGTGAAAGTGTTAATATTTACAGCTTACTTGGGATGCTGGTTGTGTTGCAAGCAATGTTTGGGTGACCTGTGTTGTATGAGAGTAGACTGAGGTACTCAAACCAAGCCTGTGGTTTTTCACTATCAGTCCTGCCTTGGTTTCTCTGGTACTTGCAATGTTTTTGAGCATTTTGTGTGTCTGTGTGTGAGGTGTGAAGCTGACGTAATGGTGTTCTTTTGGGTATGGTCAAAATGAAGTATCTGTCTTTATACAGAGGTGCTAACAAGCGTTCAGAAAACCTGTAGTGGTGGCTTTTTGTCTTCACATCACAAAAGAATTTTATATTCAATTTGTTGGAGTACCTGATAGATGCTTGACAACTAATGCATTTCAATCCTAAAACGTATTTAGTATGCTCTGTGGAAGAATCATGAAGGGCTCTGTGCAGAGCCAAGGTTGCACTAGTTAAAAAACTCAGGCTGTAGTGCTGAGAAAAGGTTCTTATCTACTTCTGTTTTAAGTTTGAAATGAATATATTGCTGATTAAATTTAGACTTTCTCCTGGTAGAAAGGGAAAAGGAGTTTAAATGGAAGTAGCCTTATAAACAGGGTGTCTTCAAGCCTGAGAAATTGTTGGAAGTGGTAATTAGGTACTTTTAAGTCAGAATTTGAGACCCTCAAAGCTTACGCTCCATGTTTTTTCCACCTTTAATACAACCTATTTATGGCTAAAGTAGTTGAAAGTTGGAGAAGATACAAGTAGGAGTGTAAAATGCGCTGCACGCTGTTCTTTGGAGCTGGAAGATTGAATGTTTGTGTGTAATCCAAGGAAAACAGTCTATCAGCCACTGCCACGTTTTCATCTATTGGTAAACATCAGCTGCTGGTTGGTCTTAAGGGAGGCAGACTGAATTAGCTCCAGATGGAGAAGTCTTTCAGCCCATTTAAGACTTTCCATTTGCTTTAAGACAGCAGGTCAGTAATTTAGGGGAGTAGTTTTGTTCTTTTTGTTGTTGTGCTTCCTGCAGTGCGTGGACTCGGTGGTGGCCAACACGGTATCGCAGTGCTGCTGTGGGTGGGAGTTTTGTTGGGCTTAACCACTTTTGGTTTTGAGTAGCATAGGCAGGAAAAGTATGAACTGAGTAACAAGCATTGTGGATGTCGAGGGGTCTGGGGGGTTTTAAGACCTGAAGAAGGGGGAGGAGTCAAGAATCCATTTTTCTTGACATATTCTCTTAAAAGAATGAGTATCTTCCTTCCAAGGTTTATCTGAAACTGGGTTAACCCAAGTATATGATTTACTGTGTGTCAGAGGGTCTCGTACCCGGCTGTGCTGCCGGGGGATTTCCGGGTGAAATGGAAAGAGAAAGGGATAGGGAGGGAAACCTTCTGTGCGTGGCTGAACAAGAGAAATAGAGAAGGTGAGGAATGGAAAAGTTCACCATAAAGAAGCTGCTGTTTAGGATATTGAAACGGGCAGGATTTATTTAACTCTTTAGTACCTCTTTGGGGTTTATTTTGAGATGCTGCACTGGGCGTTAAGAAAAGCGTGAAGAAAGCAGCGTGTCCTCTTCACCTGTTCACACGCCAACAAAACCTGGGCTGGTGCAGCAGCTTTTGTTATAACTGTTGTATTTTCGTTTGCCGTTGGCCGTTTCTGGTGCCGCCATTGTTTGATGCACTGTTGTATTACAGTCTCACTTCCGACAGCTTTTCCACGATACCCGGTGATTAACTTCCCCTACAAGAATTCCTTTTTAACTGTATAAGGTCTGTGATCTTGTCTATCCAGCAAATGTGCCTCTGGATAAAAGTATTTCAGCTGTAATTTCCCCATGTTTGTTTGTTGAGGAGCAGGAGAGGTCCTGTCTGGCATTTCGTTCTCATCTGATTCATCCTGCTTTGTTTTCTTTCTCATAAAAGACTGCAAACCAGAAAGGATCAATCCGATAGCGTGGTTTCATCTTACAGAAAAGCTGCTCAGAAAAGCAATGCATTTCTGAACGCACACTTTGAATCTGTTAGTATTGTGTAATATTACATGGCTTGAGAGTGATAAAGGTCACCAGGTGTTCTCTGTACTCTTCTACTGTAGCTTGCCACATTTCATCTGCATTGTAAAAGGAGAAAACTCTAAATGCAAGCCATTTAATGCCTTTTTCTGTCGAGATCTTTTAAAAAGGCTTTAAGAATTGCTGCAAGTGCTAATACTGAATTGCAAGCTATAACTGCAGTAAGCGGCCAAATAAGTTATGTTGCGTTATTTGCAAGTAATTAAATAGCAAGCAAGTCTGTTGGGAAGGTTCTTGGATGTATTTTCATACTTTCTTCACCTAGCTCTCGTATTTACCAGCATAACTGTGTTTATAACTGCTGGAAGTTAGTCCTCAATTATTGATTGCTCACTTGGACTCGAGTTGACAACAGGTTAATTAGTACTAAGGGTACAAGTTCCTGCCCAGATTCTGAGTTTTCTGTTGAAGGGTTGGTTATAAGACGACCTTAGCCTGAGATCAAAGAAACCATAGAATCTTGAAGAGGTGTTAATTACAACTGAAAAGTCCATGCTGACGCGCTTTAGTGGAGAAAGAACTTAAAATACTTGAAGTCTTCTGTATGAGTGCTATTTGAGGACAAAAAATATCTCTTAGATAAGTTTTTAGTGCTTAATCTTGGTATCATGGTACTAGGAGTGAAAAATTCAGCCTGAAAGATAAGCTACAGAAGTCTTTTTATCTTTCATAAGATGCAGGTGAAATGTGATTTTTGTTGCATTAGGGATTTAAAAATGCATTCAGAGCTTTTCCCAGTCTTTCTTTCTTTCTTTTTTTTCCCATAGGCCGAAAGAAAGGGCACAGACCACGTGAAGATGCATGTGAAGTTTATTTTTATGCAAGATGCTCTTTGGAGGACCAACTACCCTTCTTCAGGCCATGGGAGATGAAAGGCTAAACACGTGATAGTTGTGTTCCGTCCGAGTGCTGTTCTGTGCTATGTCCATGTTGGTTTGTATCAAGGACAAACACTGATCTGTTTCTGTCAGCATGTCGACTGTGACAAGTGCTCAGACAACAGAGGAACCAACTCCTCCTCAGCTTGAAGAAAAGCCAAAGGGAAAATCCCTCTTTCATTTGGGTTCACTCTTTGCTAACAGGAGTGAAAGATTTGTAATTGCTCGGAGCGATAGCGTACCCGAGGAGAACGTTCTGAAAATAACTATCACCGAGACCACGGTCATCGAGTCCGACCTGGGCATCTGGAATTCTCATGCTCTCATCTACCTCACTTTGTGGTTTTTCTTCAGCTTTTGCACTCTTTTTCTCAACAAGTACATTCTTTCGTTACTGGAAGGAGAGCCCAGCATGTTAGGTAACACTGCCTTTCTTTTACAATTTAATTCCAGTAAGATACCAGACAATACCACATCCTCCTATATAAAGTTGAGGGACAAAACTGTTCGATTGAAGTGAGAAAGGCCTGGCTGTTTGGGAATGGAACTCAAGAGTTGCGATGCCAGCCTGTAACAGTTTCTGACACTGCCCTTTGCTCCACGCGCTGAAAGGTGCTATCAGACTTTGCTCCCAGAGGAGCTGTAAGATGCTGTTAGAGAGCTAAGAGCTGGAAAGAAAAATGTAGGTTTTTGTTTTGTGTTGGAGGGTCAGGTGGGTTTTTGCAAGTAGTAGAATCTTGGGTCAGTTGTTGATAGTCTCCAGAACTGTTAGGATTTGCTTTGTCTGTAAAAGTTGCCTCTTTGTGATATCTGTTACTCAGTGGGCTGCTTATTCCTATTTTTTCTTTTTAAGGAGGGAAACAAAGGGCACTTCCTCTGTGAACCAGATTTTAATGTGCCACATCTGGTTTATCCTGCTGCTTCTCTGGTAGATAGAGAAGTAAAGGGCTTTTGTGAGAATTTATAAAATGCAGACAGTAGTTTCCATGTCTCTTAATGGCTAAAAGTGCTACAAGTAAGTTTGTCTTAAGAAAATTTCTTACGTTGCTTGATTTGTCATGTTCCCATCATCTTCTGATTTACTTCTTTTTCCTCTCCTCTTTCTTTAGGTGCTGTCCAAATGCTTTCAACCACTTTCATTGGCTGTATAAAAATGTTTGTTCCATGCTGCTTGTATCAACACAAAACACGCATTTCCTACCCACCCAATTTCATCATGATAATGCTCTTCGTTGGATTAATGAGGTAAATGGTTAAAGATTTCCTAGAGATCTATCTGGTTGCTTCATTGCATTCCTCTGAATGCTCTTCCTTTTCATTCTTGACTAGAAAGTGTTTGGATCATTCACCTGCCTCCCCCCTCTCCAAAAAAAAATGAAAATAACAGGATAACTTCCTTTTAGCTCCTACAGCTAAATGCTGTGTTCCTTTCTCCAGTGAGCCTTGCTTCCCATCACATTTAGCTTCTTTCAGAGCACACTTCTCTTTCTATTTACTTTCTTCCTGGCCTCTTTTGAGGCTGATGTTTGCTTAGTGTACTGGTGGTTGTTACGGTGTTGCTTCGTTCCCTCGCCTTTTCCAGCAGTTTACCACAGAAGCGAGAGAGGCCATTAACATTTACCCTTTGACAAGGTGTTTGCTGGGATAGTATCGGGCTGTGGTCTCGGGAAGAATAAGAATCTATGATTTGGTTTCCTCTGTGCTGCAAGAGTGATAAAGGATAATGGGATCCAGATTAATTCAGAATAGCTTTATCGTGGTAACTGTGGCACCCTGTTGTTTAATTTCATGCTTTAAAGGATGGTAAATATGTAGTGTAAGCTCATTTGCACTAATGATGGATAACTGCAAGCGATAAGATTTCCTTGGTGAATTACTGTTTATCAGCAGAGCTCTCCTAACATTTTCAACTGAGCCTATTGCACACTTCAGCTTAGCACACCGTCAGAGTGCAGTAAAAAGTAAACTCTGTTTTCTGAAGTCCACTGCACATCCACAGAAGTGACAGTTGCTCAACGGTGCCTTCAGTCCTGCTAAATAAGGGCTAATGTTTAAGCCAAAGTGGAAGAAAATAATCTGACCCATTCCACGTGGCAGGCTCTGGGGAGTAAAGGTGCAGCTGATAAGTTACTGTGCTTCAGCCAAGCTCCCCTGATGTGATAACTCCACTGCCAGCTGCACCTGTCCAGGTTCTTAGCTACTGCAGCTCAGACTTCTAAACCTGGAGAAAGAATGCAATTCTGTTTTCATGCTCGATGTCTAAGAGTAGCTCTTGAAGCATTATTTTATCTTTTGCTTAATTCCGTGCATTCTTCCGTTGCAGATTTGCAACGGTCGTCTTGGGTCTCGTCAGCTTGAAAAACGTGGCAGTTTCTTTTGCAGAAACTGTGAAAAGCTCTGCACCTATTTTCACTGTTATTATGTCACGGATGATATTAGGAGAATACACTGGTAAGTGCTTCACTGTTGAAATGAGATTTATTTGCTATAACACTGTCACTTAGTCTGCCATGGATGAGGAGATTCCATGGAAATACAGTAAATATAGCAGCTGGAAGAATCATCCTGGCTGAACACAATAAGCAGAGCAGAGATGAAGTGAAAAAAGATTTATTTTAATGCAACTTTGTAAGTACATTGTTGCTCTGAAGTTATTTTTCTGTCAAGAAAATGCTGCAGCCTTAAATAACTGAAATTCAGTCTGTTCCTTCTTACAAGGGCAGCTTGCTGCTCAGCACTTAAAATTCTTGAATTTCTTCACTGTGTTCACTCTGTGCTTAAACCCGAACAAACAGAAGCCCCAAACAAATAGCTTACTACATAGTTTCTTCCAGTCCACAATGTTGTTTCTTTGCAATTGCATTTTATTTTAACCAAGGAAGTTCAGGTGGAATTTAAACTTTCAAAACCTATATTTTCCAACACATGTAACTGGAAGTATGGTAATTGAACTCAGACTTCCCTTTTTCCTTTTGTTTGCAGGACTGCTGGTTAATCTCTCTCTCATTCCTGTTATGGGGGGGCTGGCTCTGTGTACAGCTACTGAAATCAGTTTCAACATTCTGGGTTTCTCAGCAGCTTTATCCACTAACATCATGGACTGGTAAGGCCCAGTGACAGCTGTGTACGTGGAATAAAGGGATTTTGTTTATTGGTAGATTGAAGAAAATTGTTGCCTGGAATTGGTTTTGTACACTACATTTAAATGTTGGTATTTAAGGTTTATTTTATTTTTTCTTATCTGCTAGCACTAATGAGATTAAAAGATACTACAACAACAGCACAACTCCATCACTCTAAAGGAGTTAGACCAAACTCCTTTCTGTAGCTGTGTAACGTGTAGCAACCATATCAACCCATCGAAGGGAAACAACTGTCTTTTGTATGAACTGAATTATTTACCCTAAAAATGGTATTTTTTTTTTCCCCTCCAGTTTGCAAAATGTCTTTTCCAAAAAACTACTCAGTGGAGACAAATACAGATTTTCGTAAGTATTGAGAATATTTCAGACTTGATTGTAGTTGAAGTTTGGGCTGCGTAAGGAATCCCATCATCATGATTATGTCGCACCAGGCTGGTGTGTGTTTCCCAGACTGTTTACAGAGGGTTTTAGCCCAAGTCATTTCATCAGGAAAATGCCCCCATGCTCAGATCCCACTGGGGTAGGACAGAGTCTTGTAATTGGATGAAACTCTGCGATCTTTTCACAGGAGTAAGTCCGTGTTCTGCAATCATAAAACATCCTTTAGTGTTATTGGGCATGCAGAAGCAAACGTCAGAACTCAACTCGCTGTTTTGACTATGAAGCACGAGCCAGGAGTAAGATGCTGTGGTAAAATACACCTATAGCTCAATGTATGTATTTTACCAGTAGGTAGAATGTTAGTTTGGGTCTTGAAAACATGTACCTTTTATCTTCAGTCCACCTCAGCCAACACAAAACGCTGTCTTTGCAAGAGATTGCTGAATTGTTTGTCCCCAGAGTTTGCTAGATGGCTTTTATTACTTTTTGATATCTGTAAAATACAATAATGATGCAACTTTCTTCAGCTCTAAGAGAGCTTTTAGTAATTTTAGTCATTGCTTTTCTCTCCTTTGCAGAGCCCCAGAGCTGCAGTTCTACACAAGTGCTGCTGCAGTGGTTATGCTTATTCCAGCATGGATATTTTTCATGGTAATTTCAATTCCCTAACACAGATTTATGTTTTCTTTTTGGCTTGTGAGCAGAATGTGCAGCTAAGGTTAATCTTAATTTTTTTTTTTAATTCCTTACCTTTTTTTTAATAAGTCACCCTGAAATACAATTCATCTTCTGCTTGCAAGAGATTGGGAGGGGTAAAAGTGAGAACATTTTCAAAGAAATAATTTAATACGGGAATAAGTTGACAAGTGACCCAGAAAGCCTGACCATATCTCAGGATTTTTGAGATAATCGTAATTTTGTCTAAGTGCCTTTAAAGTTTTACAGAAAGACTTGAAAAATGAATCCCAAGTACTCCACACGTTGATATTTTGCCTATATTCACGTATCAGGTTGAATATGTATCCTTCATATTGTGGCATTTCCTTGCCCTGTGTTAGTGTTCAGAAGCATCTCAGGCAGGCCAGACACACAGCACTTGCAGTCAGATGAGAGCTGCTTTCCTGATACATTCTCTGGGGAAAAAATCTGTAGGACCTAAATGTCCTGTATGTTTTAGGTTTTGCTTTGCTGAAGTTTAAAAGTAAAACTGTATCTGTTAATTATGAGTTGGGTGGAAAATCACTTCTAGATTTGCTTATAAGCTCAACTCTTAAAACCTTCATTTTTTGTTGTTGTTTAGGATGTGCCTGTGATCGGGAAAAGTGGGAGGAGCTTCAGCTACAACCAAGATGTTGTCATACTTCTCTTAATAGATGGAGTCTTGTTCCACCTGCAAAGTGTTACAGCCTACGCCTTGATGGGAAAAATTTCTCCTGTGACTTTCAGGTAAAACTGTATTTTCATGTCAAGAAAACTTTTTTTTTTTCCTACTCAGTATTTCTGCTTGAGAACTAGACACTAAAGGTCTTGTATTTAAAGTAAACTGTAAATGCCTAAACGCTTCAAAGTAAGAAGAAAACATTTCCCACCTGGACCACTAAAACTTTGTGGTTTGCTGCCTTGCTGTGTGGGGAGAGCAGCTGTTAAGCTCTGTATTCCTCTTCTCTGAAGCAGGACACCAGCGTGTCAAGCTGTATGTGTTGGGTGATGTGTGTTCTCTAATGACAGCTTCCACCTGCAGGGTCAGTTATGGGCAGCTTTGTTAGGCTGTTACATGGTTCTGGTTTCTTAATTGGTCGTTTGTGTGAACAGCCCTAGGGCCTGGGGTGTAATCCTGGTCCTAGACTGCCAGGACTTCTGCTGTCCTGTACTTTCAGCTGCCCCTGCTACAGTCCTGTGACAATTCACCGTTGCACACGTGCTTTATCTGCAGTTATTGGTTGTCTTTACATCACAGGATGCAAATCATATATTCCTATTTCCATGTATAGCAAAATACTGACCTACTCACTACGGTCTTACTGCTGTGATTTAGATACTGATCCTTCTCAGCTCCTAACGCCTGAAGAGTAGCAGCACGCTCACAAATGATAGTGATGTTCCTTGTGTCTTGTTTGGCATTTTCCGGATGTCTGCGTTAGCTAGAAATGAATTGCTAACAGCTTGCTGCACACTTAATAGCAATGAAAACAAAAACTTGGGGTGAATTATTTCTACTAGCTCTAAAATAGAGTGTAAAGATACAAGCTGTTTGCTTTCGGTATTGGCTTCAGGAGGAAAAGTGGAAGCTGAGTTGGTGTTCACAAAGTGAGCAGAAAAGAGAGAGGTCCCGTGGCACTAAGGCATGGCTGGGGGGAGGTGAGAGAGCTTTCTTTGGCCTTAATTGTTATAATTCCTTTCCAGTGTTGCTAGTACTGTGAAGCACGCGCTGTCAATCTGGCTAAGTATTATTGTGTTTGGTAACAAAATCACAAGCCTCTCGGCCATTGGGACTGTGTTAGTGACAATTGGAGTTCTACTCTATAACAAGGCAAAGCAGCATCAGCAAGAGACTATCCAGAGCCTGGCAGCTGCAGCCCCGCCATGCGCACAAAGTGCCACCGAAGATACCGAGCCGCTCATTCCCAAGGATTTGGAACCGTATGATTGATCTGGCCATTCCTCTTCTACCGGTGGAACTCAAAGGAGCAATTCCTGCACGTGGTGGTTTCTTCAACTGTGGATACTGATTTGGTTCCTTTGGAGTTCCTGGCGGGTCACACCTGGGACTTGAAGCAGAGAGAAAACAACGAGAAGAATCCAGTAAGCCTTGATTTCCTGAGAAACTGGTATAGCAAACAGGACCCAGTGTCATATAATGTGGTAAACGTAGGCTTTATTGTCTTTCCTTGACTGCAAATAACATACAAGCCTATATTAGAGAGAGTAGCTCAGTGTCTTGTGAGAAAAACAGTTCCTTTCTCCCTACCCATCAAAATAATGTGAAAACGTGGACCATTCACTCTGTTCTGCTTGCTTGCAGTGGAACAAAACTGGTGCAGAACTGAAATTGCTCGTTGTTTGCTGCTCTACACTGCCCACATCCTTCGTAGAGCTGGAAGGAGGAACCCCCTCTTCTCCCTCTCCCAACCAATGGCTTATTCTGGTACACATTTAATTGAAGCAAACTATGGAAGGGGGTCCACGCCCCAAAGCAGTGATGAGCAGTGATTTCTGACTCCAAAGCCAGGAATTCAACGTGGTTTTTTTACTGAAATTTAACATGGAAATACTGCATCCTGATCGTGTATTGACAACAATGAAATGCAAGTGTACAGACATGTACATGCCCTGTATAAATGGAGTGTGGAATTATTTGCCATTGCTTAAAGGTAAAAAACACTGAAACATTTTGGTGATAACGGAAGCAGAGATTTCTATAAGAAACCATTTTAATTTCTTGCATTTTATTATGTATTTCTATTATGAGGAAATAAATCAAATTTTTGGTAATATTTCTAAGAGTGCAACAAAATACTGCCTTTTAGAAACTCAGGGTTATAATTCTGACTTATGTGCAAAGTATTTCCATCATTTCTGATTATAGAAAGAATCTCAGTGCTCTCTGTGACAGAGATGGAGGAGAGGTGGCTAAAGGGAGGAATATTAACCATGAAGTGAAGTTAATCTTTATTTCTACTGCTCTTAAGAAGCTTTCTCCTTTTTTTTTAAGGAAATTCTGTTTTGCAGTAGATCAAAGATTAAAATTTAACTTAAAAAAAAATAAACCTGAAATATCCATGATTAGTTTTGGCCCAAAAGCACAAGTTGTTACAGAAACATTCCAAATGGATTCTTTTTTTTTTGGTAACAAATTAGCAAGTAAAACAAGCTGATTTTTAATAATTGCCACTCTTCTGAAGGACTGCAGCGTGGATGGTGTGGTATTTATGGCAAAAATCCTCTCTAGTGGGAAGTTTCCAGTGGAGCTCCTGCAGGACTCAAGCTCGCTCTTACGCGTCCACCTGCGACGGATCCCGTTAACTGCAGCAAACTGTTCCTGCCAAGAGCAAAACTGTGTCCCAGAGCATCTCTGCAGGAGCCCATCTTCTGCTGGGTTGCTTTTGCCCTACTGCGGGTTGCATTCCTCTCTGTAACTGGTTTTTCTGGAGCATTTTCAGGTGAATGTCAGGGAAATGTCAGGTTTTTTCGTCCCTGCCTATGTGCTGTCTGCGGTGTTTGTGCTGCTTTGGACTCCTGGTGGTTTTACAAAAGCTGTGGACTGTGGGGTGGAGCTCTGTGGTTGGTTGGCTTGTTTGGGGTTGGTTTTTTGGTAGCTATGCTTTCAGAAATCTCGTCGAGTTTGGCAGAAAACAAAGTCTGGTTTGCATCCTCTTTCTACTCCTGTTGGAAGGCAGAAATGTAAGCGGTTTTCTGTTTGCTGGTCTCATGTAAAGCCCTTCATCAGCTGGTGGAGCTTCATTTTAAAAGCTAGCAGGCTTTTTCCTTTCCTAGTGCTGGAAATCTTTTTGTGGACCAAGGAGCTGAGAGGATTTGGGAATTTGGAATTTCTAACACGTGTCCGAGGTTATTTGGGGCTGGTTTAGCCCCACCTGCCCTGGGGCAGCACGACAGCCTCAGTTCAGCGGGGTTTGTTTTCATTGGCGTTGACCTTCCGCACTTCTCTATGCAGTCTTCTTGGCCTTTGTTTTTAGTAGATTAAACAACCCAACGTTTTCTTCCTCTAGCCACTCTAGTAATTCTCCTTTGCTGTTCTTGGTGGGTAAACAAAGCCCATTTTGTTCCGTGTTACGAATTCCTTATACCATTATCCCCCAGCTTTCTGCCTTCTCCTTACTTTTTCATTCTGCCTACTTTCTTCTGGAACACTCTGGGGGTGTTTTTTTTCATTGGCCCCACCCCGATACCCATGCACTGATCCAGATGAGCTCCAGGAACCAGAGCTATGCCAATTATTTGTTTCACAATTGTCAACAAGACTCTTAACGTGAATTCCTGAAGTAAGAGGAAGCCTCGCCGCGGGACACGGACTACTTGCAGCAGTCACGTTTCTAAAATGACATTGTCTCCCAGCTCCACTGAGGGATGGATACTGAAGTAGCTGCGGGCAACGCTCTTCCCTGGCGTGTCCAGCGCTGTAACCTCTACTCCTGGCCCGGGGACGTCACCGCTTGAGCGTTGCAGCTCTTGAGGTCTGCGTAGTCTTGACTAACGTCCCCTCAACCTGACTGAATGTAAATTCCCCTGCGTGGTGTATTCGTTCCGTGACTTGTTTAAACGGCTGTTGGAATCGTGCTTTAGTCAAACGAATAAGAATAAAAATTATTTTTTTTTCTACGTAAGAAGAAGGGCGGTGCTCAGCTCTGCTGCCCCTTTCTCCTTCGCCGCCCTGTCGCGTTGGGGGGCGGGTTGGTTGGCGCGTTGTTGGGCCGCTGAGCTCGGCCCGTTCCCGGTTTCCCCGCCGGGC
>JANHFX010023005.1:0-11329 GCA_027560015.1 Chloroceryle amazona | reverse complement strand
AGCTCCCGGCTCCGATTCCCCCACCCCGAGCCGGCGCTGATCCCAGCCGCCCTAAGTTGCTGGGCCCACCCGGTTCCCAGGGCTCTCCCTTCACCTGCCCGGCCCCTGCAGGGGGCGAGCCCGACAGGGGGGGCGGGGGGGCTAAGCTGGCGCCGCGTCCCCTTGCCCGGCCTGCGCCCTTCAGCCGGGTGCGGGGAGGGGAAGCTGGGGGCTTAACGGCCCCTGCGTGCGTTGGGTTTGCGTCGCTTAACGTCTTGAGTTGCCCCGCGTATGGCCGCGTTACGTCAGAAGTACCGGCACTCCGAATGCTGGATTTTCGTAAATTTAAAGGCTTAAAAGGCTTGTTTTCTTTCTTTGAATTAAAATTAGGTTGCTACGAATAGACTGTCTGTTTTTGCAAATGTTTTGAAGTTTAATAATACATAAAATTATTTGCTTTAATTCCAGAATTCGTGTAATTCGTTGGTATACATCTTGATTTTTCTGCCTGCAAAGAGCTCTCCCTCACAGCGACAGCTACATAAAAACATCCTCTAAGAAAAAAACCCAAACAGAACAAAAAAGCTTTTGCTCTTAGATGAGTTTCTGGCAATAATAAATTCATCTTGCTATTTTTTCTGTTTCTTACTGTTAATCCCAAAGATGGCTTTTCGATTTAATTTTTTTGTTGAGGAAAGTGAAAGCAATGACCCAGACGCTCGTGATGAGATGGATTTACACCTGTGCTCTTCAAAACACAAGCAGGAATCCACAGGAGAGAGCAAGCAAACAGCCAATACCGTAGCAAACTCCAGCCCAAGGCTGGGTACCGATAAGCACAAAGGTGAGACACCGTCAAAGAAAAAGTTCTGCTTTAAAGCTGCAAAGGAGCACAAGATTCCTGAAGATCTCAGCAAAGTGTTGGAAAATAAAGTAATGGAAACAGTATTAGATCTGTGTTATGTAAAGATGTCCGTAGTGGAAATGACATGTTTGGATGGTGCTGATGAAGAAGGCATCGTGACTAAAAGTGTTTCTTCTCACTCCGATCTCATCCCAGGAGTCTACGAGGGAGGGATGAAAATCTGGGAGTGCACCTTTGACCTCATAGACTACCTTTCTGAAGCTGAAGTGCAGTTTACCAACAAGGCTGTATTGGACCTCGGCTGCGGGGCTGGGCTGCTGGGAATAGTTGCTTTAAGGGGTAAAGCTGAAAAAGTCCATTTTCAGGACTACAACAGCACAGTGATTGACCAAATAACCTTGCCTAATGTGGTGGCTAACTGTATGAACAAGGGCAGCAGGACAGGCGGCGGAGATGACAGGAAACCTAGCAAGCCTCCTGCAAAGAGGCCCAAGAAAGCAGAGCCTCTATCTGATGTGGTCACCAAATGCAGATTTTTTTCTGGAGAGTGGTCTGAAGTCAGCCAGCTCCTGTCAATCAGTGACAAACCCATTTCAAAGTACGATATAATTGTCACATCTGAGACCATCTATAATCCTGACTATTACAGCGCTTTGCACGATACACTGGCTCAGCTCCTGCGTAAAAATGGCCGTGTGTATTTGGCAAGCAAAGTATATTATTTTGGGGTTGGTGGAGGTATCTACCTCTTTGAGCAATTCCTTGAGGAAAGAAATGTGTTTAGGGCCAACATAGTTAAAACAACTGATAAAGGACTTCAGCGATGTATTATGGAAATGGCCTTTAAAGATTCCAGTTAATATTTAACCACTGGTCCTTCAAAAATGGCTTAAAAGATGAACTGTTTTAATCCTTGTATCTCTGCTGTTTTCTCTGTTGATTTACTCTGGTTTGACAGATTAAGGATGATTATTGAAATGTTTTTCACAAATTCTGATGTCTGACTAGAAGTGAAGGACTCTTCTGATTCTGGTTTTGCATAGAAAATGGGAGTTCTGCTTAAATCACCACCTCTTTATGCCAATTAATTGTCACTTATATGTATTTAAAAATGAAGTGACTTGCTCTCCCCAGTTCCTCTCCTGTCTGGCAGTGCCAGAACCATCCAGAGCACAGCCTGACTGAGATATGCAGCTTCCTGATACAGTGCAGGAAGCAGCTCCCAAGGGCGAGGCTCCCAGCTCAGATATGATTTAACTGCAGAAGCAGATTCCGGATCAGACACAAACCTCTGTGCTTTGCCACCAGAGGGGGGTGTGATTGTATTTATCACTTGGGTTCTGTTCTCCCAGTCAGCTCACATCACTCTAATGTTTCCATGTGTAATGCACACAGGATTTTTACTGAAGCCTTTGAGCAAGCGTACCAGATAATATGTACTAGTGAGGTCTGTCAGCTTTCAGATGCAGACTTTGACACATCACTCTCAAGAAAATTTTAGCAAGTAATTGGGACAAGCCATACTGGTTTTAGAAATGAATAAAACATTTCTGGTTTAGAAGTTTAGTTGAAAGAAGATTCTACACAAGAGAAGAAGCCTTAAAGCAAACCACCATTAAATCTACAAAGGCAATCCAGGAAACGAGGATGACAGAACTGAGCTTTAGTTGGCAAGTGGGAAAGGAGATAAATTGCACTATTACAGTAAACTGCTAACTTGACTGCTGTTTGGCAGGGCAGCAAGCATTCAGAAAAGCCTCTGTGCAAGTCACTCTGTCCTAGGCTGAAGATAGTGATATTGCTGAATAAATTACCAAAAATGCAAACACACCCCAAGACCTACAAAACCTGGTCCTAAGTGCTTGATATCACCAACAATTCAAACACCCACAAACAAAAAAATCTCTCACATAACTCTTAACAGGTACATTGAAGCTACTGCTTATCATCCTGCAGTGTGTTACTGTGGCAGCAATTCAGAGTGCCCTGGCAAAAATAGAAATTAGTGGCAGTCAAACACTGCAGTACAGTGGATGCAAGGATGCTCGGTGTTGGGGAGAAAGGACAATAGGCTGAGGGGATGGAAAGAAACTTATTACAGCAGTGACCTAAATTGCTTTGATATGGTGCGTAAAGTTCCTGTCACTGAAAGCTGTGAAAGTCGATGGCAAGATTCCTATTTTGACCATGTCACTATTAAGATAGAGTCATAGAGGATTTCCTGCGCTTCACAGAAGAGCCCTAACTACTGTTTGAAAAACAACTGTAAGTAGACTATTTTAACAGAATGCAACTTAAGTTGCTCTTTTACAGGAGGGAGAGAGGAAAAAGCCAATTGTGCCAGAGCACTGATTGCAGTTTGGAATTTTTTTGCATCCACCCTGAAATTTACTGATGAGAGACAACTGCTGACTACAGACTGAGGAACAATTAACTTGGGCAGACCAGTAAAGTACTGTTAACAGTTGGGTTTTTTTGGCAAAATTAGGAAGTTGGAAACAGAGCAGCTTCCACTTGCCATTTTTCAAACCTTGGTGGTAAGAGAAGTCATGGCTTGCATGCAGTGACAGAATGGCTTGTTCTATATGTGCTAGGTCTGGTGCTGCTTCAGAGAGTGACACCGGCACTAATAAGAAATGGTGATCACTGTGACAATTAATATGGTTAAGAACAAGTTGGTTAATTCTTCCCTGAGTGGTTAGGCACTGGAACAGGCTGCCCAGGGAGGTAGGGGAGTCATCATCCCTGGAGGTGTTTAAAAAACGAGTGGATGTAGCACTCGAGACTCTGGTCTAATGGATAGAGAGATGTTAGGATGAAGGTTGGACTCAAGGATCCTAGGAATCCTTTCCAACCCTAATGATTCTAAGAATCTCATGTATTTTTTTGATGAATAAAGGCAGCACTTAAAATCTTCTCCCATAATGCTTTCCCTTGAAAATACTCCATAATCAAACTCACTGTCTCAAGTTTAATATACTTCTCCTCTGCTCAGCATCCTCAATTTATTCTTGGATTGCTCAAACCTGGCTCCATTTCCATACAAATGCAGAATTGGATCTTTTAGGACTTTGAAGACTGCTGGAGCCACAATCACAGTGATCACACACCTGAAAAACAAGAAACCCCACACAGTATAATTACGTCCCATTTCAGAATCACAGATGAGAATTAATAAAGGATGTTTTTCTCGGGTGAAATCAGCAAAACTGGCATCGGGATTTCCAGAATTCCAGGTGAGTTCTACTCTTATTCTTAAAATTCAACAGATATGTGCTGAGAGGAAGCAAAATTCAACAATTAGTTTTTCAGGATGGTTGTTCTATTGGCGTTTCATCATCAGGTAATGCTATTTCCCTAATTGACATTAAAGCTTTCTCTCCCTGACCAATCATCACCACCCTTCTGCCCAGTTTCCTGCTTCTCTTCATTCTCTGGAAGAAAAACCTGTCACTTGCTTATACAACTTGCACCTATTGCTAATCTCCTTAGCTTTTAAGTATTTCCCAAATGACACTACAATAGAAAACAACATTTTTGGGATACCCACAAAGTATTTTTTTGCTAACACAATAAATTAAATTTCTCCTATGAAGGAAAAAAAAAGGTAGGGATCAGCTGATAATTTACCATCTCATTCCAAATCCTCACTTTTTCTCCCCTCACCCCCTCACTTTTGAAAGAGTCACCACAATAAGAAATACGGTCTCAATTATGTCTTTCCCATAAGTATTGTGGAGAGAAACAATCAGTCATAAAACATCTCAGGAACTAAATTAAAAAGCTTGTTTGTTTTAGCAGGCACTATCCTTAACTGGTGACTTCCCTTTGAAGACTATTTGCTACTTTTGGGAAATGAGGCTATTAAAAACACAATTGGTTATGTGTACTGGCAGCACAAATTAAATGGCATCCGTTATAGTTATTTTACTAAAGCTTGGGGGGAAAACCCATAGGAAAATTGACTTGGGAAATGCCCAATTTGCAAATTATTGGATTGTGTGCTATTCTTGGTTACTAGGTACACAGGCATTTAATCACCTTCTGAAATCAAAATCTTGTTAAAAAAACCTGCAGTGTTATCATGGTGTTTGAAGTGGTGCAGCCAGACAACTTGCACAAGAGCATAAAGAGAAGCATAAAAAGCAGAGGCAAAGGCACACTGAGGTGCTAGAGAGGAAAGTACAGGCTGCATATGAGAGGAAGCCAGTGCCAACCAAGAGAGCTATGGCACCAGGTTAAAGAGATCCTGCTCCCAGGTGATTTTTGGGATGAAGAGACCTAGAAGTTTTCTAATAAAGAATGGCCTGAAAGGTCTGAGGATGAGAAGGGGCAGTCCCTCTCTGCCAGCCAACCTCAACAAAAACACAGAAGGGTGACATCAGATGGATCATTAGGCAGTAACAGCAGGACTTTTTTTTGTGACAGCAACTGGGCTAAAGGCTTTCAAATTTCACTTTGTTTTTTAAAAGTCACATGCATGCTGAGAAGAAAAAGCCACCATATAGCCCCAGATACAGGCAGATGAGCATAGTTGGAACCGCAGCAAAGGGAAGAATCAGGATTTATATACAAATACCCATTCAAGACATCAAACAATGTAAGCATAAGAACAAATAGTACAGCCTTGAAATCCACAGTAGCTTTCAAGAGAAGGCTAGAAGTAAAAGGTGAAAATTGGAGCAATTAACTTCACAACAAATGAAGAACATCATCCTGCCACAAGAGGAGGAAGCAGGTGCTGTAAATTAATCCAGACACCTCAAGTGTACTGGGTCTGGATGGGAGGTAGTTGACTAACAATTATTGCTTAAAAAAAGGGAAAAAATATCATTATACTCACAGGGAATAAGAGTAGTACAGAAGAATCAGAACAAAGCAAGTATTGTCAGAATTTGACAGTGCCATCAGTCTGCCATAGGGAAGGCTCTTACAGGAACACAAAAGATCTTGATCATTACTTGTGTGGAACACAGATACTGAATTTTCAAAGCCACAGAACAAATTGGTGATGAGTGATCATGAATCAGATCATCAATGAAGGACTGTGACAGTCAGCCCTCTCCCATGGTTTTTGTAAATGTGGATAAGAAAGTTGAAAAGCCTCAAGAGCAACAGAAAATAAAGAAAACCAAAAACCCTATAGTCAAAAGGCCAGAGAAAGGTTTGGTCCTAGGGTGTTTAAATTGATGGCAAAATCCTGAGGTATCCTACAATATATCAGTGAGACAGGATTGGATGAAAGCAAACTAGAGGTAAAATGATGTGGGAGTGTTTAATTAGATGGCATGTCAAAAGGAGTGGAAAAAAAGGCTTAGAACTGCAGGTTCTGCACAAAGGAATTATCTGAAAAAATAAGGGATTATCAACTGTATTATAAATTATAGCAGAGTCCAGTTGCTCCAGATTTGTGGTTACACAGAAGATATTCAATTTTATTTATCAAAGTACAGCTCAGAGTTAAGTTTTAATCTGCTTGTTGTGTTCACAAGTAGCTGATTTATTTCTTGTCATCTGACCAAGTAATTTCATAATTTGTATACGCTTTTTTCAGTATCTCTACAGTCACCGAGTGATCTGCTTTTCCATAGCCCTGCAAGAAAGAACAGGTCTTTTAGACACATACAGAAAGTACCCAGAAACATTCAGTTCATGTTGACAAATTATCCAGTTATGACTTGATACTTCAAGTAGTTCACATACAAATTAAATACAGGTTCTAAGAATTTTATTCTTGCAGTAGCTTGTTTTGTTTTTTCTATTGTCCTCTCCAGTTTCACACCCCTCCCCCTCAACTTGAGTTGTAGAAAAGTAAATGAGATAAGGTCAAGTAATAGAGGATGCATATTTCACACCACAGTTTCTCCAGCAGAAAGCTTGTTTTAAAACATTCCCAACCCCTCAGCCACCATATTTACTTAATGTTCTTTTAAACCAGATATTGCATTCACCTGCTCCAGTGTCCGAGCATGCAAATATCTGATCTGGTCTGGCTGAGGGAAAAGGAAATAAGCCACCACATGTGTGAACATTTGAGTACTATTCTGGCCACTAACGAAATCAGTCTTCATCAATCTTACCTTAGCTGATCAGGGCATAATTTAAAATATCTGTGTTTTACTGCCACTTCCCACTAAGGTGAGGTCAGATGACCCATGTGATGTTTACCCTTCATTTAAATCCCTCATCACAGCATTACTTTCACTGAAATTTAAGATAGGTGTGGTAGAAGGTGCCTTTTCATTGTCATCTTATATGACTGGAATGATCTTGATTTCTTATTTGAGAACTACAAGCTTTTCCCTATCAAAAACCCTTTACTGCACAACAGTGCACTTTACTCATAAAATCCCTGTGATTTACAGGTTTGTTTTTTTTTCAGTAATATTTAATGTGAAACTTAACTTGGAAGACCAGAAAAATAAAAAAAGCTGAACTGCATGATCAAACAAAACATACATACTTACTCATCACTAACTGCCTCAAGAGGAAAAGATTAAGTAAACCAGCATTTAAACTGCACAGGTTAAAATTGATTCATTATAAAATGAAAACTTTTCCAAAATGGCATGTAACAGTTATGTCAGAAATAGTGCAAGTTTTTGCTGCCAGTTGTAAAGCATCAGATCACTCTTGCCTTGGTAACCATTTCTGAAGACCCCATCTGGCTTTGCAAATAATAGCAGAGCATCTACTTCAAGAGAAGTCAATGACTATTTCTCTGGTTTTCATAAAACACCAAGATAGTTCTGGTTTAGAATCTGACAACAAATCTCCAAGTATTAAATCCATATAATTAATACACTAACTTCTGACCTGTTACTTAGGTCTTCTGAAACTCACAGTCTCTGCCTGACAGAACCCTCACAGTAGTAAGACTGCTTTTACCCAGTGCTCGTCTGTAAGCATCAGGGTACCGAAAGCAGAGACAAGGTATCTTCCGTAGACATTGCATTACAAGAGCAAAAGTTGACCACTGCCACTAAGACTAACTTGGCAGCTGAATTAGAAATAAAGGTGTTACGCCTCATCTAAAAATGCAGTTATGATCAGGACCTACAACCACTATAGTTTAGTAGAATAAGCACTATACACTGCCTTCCCACCACATACCAAGCTTAAAGAGTTCTTTTTTCCTTGTGATTCCAGGTGGCAAGGGTCATCTTAGAACAAAAGCAGCAGTAACATTTAAAGAAGCTTAACACATTCAAGGCCCAACCTTCACTGCTCATCTCAGGTAAGAAGGTTTGAAGTAACCTTGTCTTTCTATTAAAAAAACACTATTTTTTTTTCTCATGTACATTAGAAGCCTATAATCTTTACTCACAGTATTACTAGAAAAGCAGCTAAGCTTTATCATAGAGCAAGTCCAGAAACGGACTACAGCATGATTCTTAAAGAACCATTACCAATTAGTCTTTCCATAAAGAAACTGAACTTACACAGAGCAGTAATAGGCAACAAAAATGGTCTGGTTTCCATAGTCTGGGAAGTTTTTATTCCCACAAAATGCATTTGTGTGAAACTGCATCTTAAACAACTAGAAATTCATCACACCAGAACTGGTTCTACTCTTCTGACTCATTGCATACACAGAACAAGATTCACAATTTAGCCGGTCACTGCCAACCAACATTTTTATTGGCAAATAAAGATCATACAAAGGTTGCATCAAGAGACTGTGGCAACAAAGGAGCTATTCCTGCTCTAGCATCAAGATTCTGAGCCAAGAGATGCTAACTTCCATTTTTAGCCTTGATTATAACTTAATATTGGTATTACTCATCATTATCTGTTACTTCTGCTTTGGTGTCCTGCCCTTAAAACAAGTTTTCCAGTTAATGTTTGTACTGTGCTTCAAATTGCCCACAGCCACCCATACTATAGAACAAAAAACCCAGAACAGAAACAAAAGGATTTGAAGGAATACAAGAGATGCACTTACTGTAGAGAGCCCAAATACCCTGATTTTCTTGTCTTTGCTATTATGATCAATTTTCCCTCCTCCAAGGCACTTGCACTCATATCCCAGCTTTTCCATTTCAGGATTTACCTTCTCAAATATATGATCTGCACAGGAAGAATGGTTAGAGCCATTAGAATACACACTAGGCATCAAATCCTCTAGAATTCTTCAAATATTTTCCACTATTTTTCCTCCAGTTCCCTTCATTCACCTGCAAGAGAGGGATGCTTGTCTTGACATTAAAAAAACTGTAATTAAGGTTGTTTCAGTTTTACTTAGAATAACACAATGGTTTGGGTTGAAAGGGGCATTAAAGATCACATAGTTCCAATTCCTCTGCCGTAGGCAGAGACACCTCTCACTAGACCAGGTTGCTCAAAGCCCCATCCACCCTGGCCTTGAACAATTCCAGGGATGGGACAGGTTCACTGGACAACTTGCTCCAGTGTCTCACCACCCTCACACTGAAGAATTTCTTTGTGGCATCTGACCTAAATCTACCCTCTTTCAGTTTAAAGCTGTTACCTCTCATGCTAACCCTACACTCCCTCATTAAGAGTCCCTCCCCACCTTTCCTGTAGGCCCACTTTACTTAGTTAACAGATCTTGTTATCCTAAATGAGGCTTATTAGGGTCAGATGTGACAACAGACGAGATAATTGAGCTACTTTTCGTACTGACGCAAAGCACCTATGGAAGGGGGAAAAAAGAGGGCTCAGAGCTCTCTCTGCCTGCAGCCACTAGCCACCGCCGGCCGGCGCTCCCACTCCGCCCTAGGCCCCTGAGGGACGCTGTTGGTAGAGGGGCCCCACCAACGATTGCTGCTCCCCCAGCAGCCCGTCACCCACCCCCTTACTTCAGTCTGCCCCTGTTTAAAAGGGACAAGGACCCTCTAATAAAGGTGCCTTCTGACCCAAAGCCTTCTGTGATTCTATGAATGGGCAAAAGTAGAGGAAAGACCTCGGGGTGGAAGCGCAGGAACGCGGCTCCTTCTGAAAATAACACGGTATTTACACCCTTACCTTTAATTTTCTGTTTGTACTCTTCTGGTCGGTGGAGGTACATGGCTGCAGCATCACCATTTAGAGGATCTATAGGGTTGGGATAGGCCAGCAGCTGGGGCAGGAACGATTCAAAGATATTGGTGAGATCTGCAAGGGAAAGACACAGTTGTTCAGTTGCCCCAGCCTGATTCATCATCCCAAAAGCACCGGCACTGGAACAGCAGCACGAAGCTTCGAGGGCAAACGCACTGAAAATCTGGGGGGGAAGTGAAAATGAAGGGAATGGAGATGGGGAGAGTACAGATGGGGCTGGTAAGAGAGCTGGTGCTGCTGGAGGGAGGCTGCAGCTCCTCAATGAGCTGCCCAGACTGCTTGGAAACCCCAGCTATGTAGATCCAGATGTCTGTGGGTGAAGGAAAGAGCTGGAAGCACACGGTCGTCTTGTTTACCCCAAAGTCTTCTGCTTCCTTTTGTTACCATCCTCAGATGTGCTCCGAGACTGAGACAACCGACACATCTCCAGCATAAAGCATCTTCCCAAAGTGCTTCAGATGATTGTGTTCCTAGAAAGAGCAACCAACAAGTCCCTCCTCCGACTCCAAACAATTTGCAGAATGTGAAGAGCTCCCATTAACACCTTGGTGCCAGTTGGCATCTGTCTGAATAATCCCCAACAGGAAACATACTTCTGGTGCCAACGAGTAATTGTGGATACACAAAACCCTCTGCCCACATCCCTCAGATGACAAGGACCATGCTTTGGTGGTGATGACACAAGCCTCGTGCCATCATTTCTCCTCGGGGACTTCAGAAGGACCAGGCGCAGCCACGCAGAGCAGAATAAAACTCCCAGTGTGGTGCTGGACACCAGGTTTTGCTTCAGCCCCTGTAGAGCTGCTGATACTGACAGACCAGTGTTGGCCACGTGGGGTTTGCTGCTGGGTTTTGTTTGTGAATATTCTCCAGGACTTTTCTCAGGAGCCTCCTTTCCTCCTGTATTCAAAGGAGCGTCACTTTCCTGGCGGTGGGAAGAGTCCTGCCTGGGGATGAGCATCAGCAATCCTCTCCAGCAGGGATCAAAGCAGAGCTGTAGAAGGGAGGCCCAACACTGCCTTGGATCCCCCACGTGAGTACCTTTGTCATCTCAACCTGCCTCTTACAGGAAGGGGGTTGTGTGGCTATTCCAGAGCCCAGCTACCACTGAGCCTCACAAAGCTGCTAAATTCCATCAGCTCTGCTGGTGGGCAGGGGTCTCAGAGCTGTTAACTTTCTAAACGACTCATCAAAAATGGGTAGGCAGGTAGAGGGGGCAGATCTCCAAGTGTCCTCCTTGTGCAAACAGCTACACAGGATCCCAGCAGAGTAGGGTGGGCAGGGCCCTCTGGAGATGCTCTGGTGCCACCCCCCTGCTCCACCCAGCAGGGGCACCCAGAGCAGTGGGCCCAGCAGCGCAGGGTCCAGGCGGGGTGGGAATCTCTCCAGAGCAGGAGACTCCACAGCCTCTCTGGGCAGCCT
>JANHFX010023004.1:0-20488 GCA_027560015.1 Chloroceryle amazona | reverse complement strand
GGTGGGAGGGGCGATGGGCACGAGCACGGGCATGGCGACCCCCGAACCACGCCCCTCCGCACGTGCTCGCGCCCCGCCCCGCCCCGCCCGGTGTCACGGGTTACGACGCTGAGCAGCTCGTAGGGGAGCGGGGCTGGGCAGAGTTGAGGTGCTCCCGGCCCTCAGGGCCAGGCCAGGCCAGGCCGGGCTTCCACCTGCCCTGCCCAGCGCTATCAGATCTTGACCCGCACCCGGAGCGCGCAGAGAGCAGGGGTGATTTCCCGGCCGGGTGACACAGAGGTGAAAGCCGCTGGAGCAGAGTGTGGAAATAGTCGCATTTGCTTAAGAACTTAACGCGAAATTTCTTTGAAAACGGGCAGCCCAGAACGAGGCTTGGAAGAGGCTTCGGGGGATAAGAGGAAGCCTCGGGTCAGTTTGTTCCTAGGGAAGCTCTGCGCGTCTACGGGTAAAGCGAAATGAGCCTTTGAGGAGCCCTTCCTGCGAACCCTCGTCTCCCGGCCCTGCTCAAGCGTTGTGTGGAGGTTCAGGCTCCCCTCTGCTTCCCCCCAACACCTCTAGCTAACAGGTCTGTTCCTTGCATCTCACCCCTTCGTTCTCTTCTTTAGTGCTGGTGACCTGCTCGTTCTTACCCCGTGCAGCCAACCTGCAGTGAGGTGGTTGTGGAGGTGAGAACCAAATGTTACCAAACGGGTGTGTGTATCAACAGTGAAGATGGAGGTGTGTACAACCAAGAGGAGCACTGCAGGAAGGTGCGTGGTCAGACTGGCCTGGTGTAAGTCCACGTTGGTGTGCTGTGTTCCGCAGCAGACGGACCATGAACAGAAAGAAGTTTTAGTGCATTTCTGTACAGTGAGTAGCATCTTTTATGCTTCAGTCCAGCATGCCTGTGGTGAATTATCAATATGGATTATATTTGTGAAGATAAAAATAACTTCAAGAGGTACAAGAAGATTAATCTGCTGCTTTGTATTCATCTGTGGTTTCAGGAGTCAGAAAAAAACCTGAAAGCTGAGTTCAGAGATGAGTTTAGATATTGAGCTTTTAGCCCACATTTTGCCCAGCAGACTTCTAATACCCAAGAATATATATGTGTTTTTTTGGTGCAGGTCTCACCGGAGAAAATAAAGGTGTTTCTCCTTTTTAAACCTGCTTTCATCCTTGAAAGACCCTATGAAATAATCCTAGATAGATCTGGGCACTGCAGATGTCTGAAAACAAGATACCAGAAGTGTGGATTATTGTAGCAGCATCTGTACCAAATTAAACAAACTGAAACATGTCAGAGGCACGCAGGAAACCACTGATAGCTGGTGCTTCAAGACCAGCTAGGGAGCAAAGGTATGATATGCAAGGTATATACATATTTCAATCTGGGTGATAAATAATCTTTAAATCACACCTCCAGCTGATTGCCCAGGGCCTTTACATTCCTTCCTCCTTTATCAGGATGGGGATCAGTGAGCATGTGGGATGAAATATTATAATGCTACAGTTCAAATCCAAAAAGGCTTCATCTGGAAAGCTGCTGATAGTAGTCTTGGCTGTTGATACTCACTGCAGGTCAGGAAATGCTAGTCCAGACTCTGTTAACACAGTGGTAAAGATATAACCTTCCAGTGTGATCAAATGCCTTTTCTGATATCACCTAAAAAAAAAAAAAGTCAGTGTATCCCTTGATTTAGGAAAGTCTATATGTAGAACATGTTTTTTAAGAACTTGCTCCTTACCAAAGCATGAATAATATTGGTCTTGCTGAGTGAGCACAGTAAGACTGTTCCTGTATTTCAACAGTAGTCTCTTATCTAACACTTATTTCAAGAATCCAGTTAGGTTCTGTAACACATGAGCAAGTGGGGTATTCCTGGATATTCCTCACACAAACTGTTTACCATTTGTATAGAAAGAGGAATATTTCTTTGGCAGATGGAGTATGAAGGAGACAAGTTCAGGATATAGAAACATGGATGACTAATTTTATCAAAAAGTCTTTGCAAGGGTGCCATAGGAACACAGGTTATCAAGTTTACAATAGTGATGATCATTACAGAAGAGGAAACTATTCAGTTTAACAGGTGGTTAAGCATAGGAAGACTAGCATAGCTGCTTTGGTAATAACAGCTGATACTAGTTGGGTAGCTCAAGACTCTCCTTGGGTGATGAAGGTTATAACACCATAGGGAACAGGCAGCACAAACAGCAGAGCAGAAGCAGCTGCAGTCATGCTGTGCTCTGTGCTGTAAAGAGGCAGGACAAAATGACAGACCTGTTAGAGAAATTTTCTTTTGATTTGCAATAGCAAATAACTGAACCAGTGCTGTAAATGAAAGAAGAAATATAACAGCTCTAGGAGGGGTATCAAGCACACTGCAGGTCTAAAAAGTGGTAATTACACAGGGGACACTGAACAACAATAGAACCTCATTAGCTGGCACATAACTAATCCAAACAACATGTAATTTGCAAGCCAAAGAAGGTGGTAGCCATTCTCTGTTTCTCAAATGGGGGTTAACAACTAAGACAGCTGTACTGAAGCTTCATGCCACTCATATTTCCTTACTTTGTATCATATGCAGTGTAGATATGGATAATTTATACTTAGAAGAAACCTGGTAACTGCAATGAACAATGCATTGCATTAGTTTGTTAATCATACCTGTTTGAATACTCACAGATTCTCCATGTTCAGCTATTCTCAAAGAGCACCTCTGTAATAAGTGTGAAAGAATATTTCTATATGAAAGGCTGTTACAAAATTGGAAATATTACTGGGGGTGGGAACTAGACGATCTTTCAGGTCCCTTCCAACCCAAACCATTCTGTGATTATGCTACTGAAGGCTCTAATTATTCACCATATTGTCCAATTTACTAGTACAAGCACAGAGCAGCAGCAAAAACATATTGGTCAATGAGGCTACCTAGAACACATTTCTCAGCTGTTCTGATACGGATATACTTAGCAAGTAAAACATATGCCACCAGAAGAAAAATAAAAATGCTGCAATTCTAATAAGCAAGCACTTCTGACTGTCACTATGGCATTAGCCTGCTCCTTGGTAGCTTGTTTCACTTTTGTGAGTTAAGATGTAAAAACAATGTCAAGAAAACAAGACAGGGTGGCAGGGAAAATCTTACTTAAATATTTACTTTGATTTATATTTCCTTCAAACTAAATACATGGAGTTCACATTCCAAGAATTTGCTACAGCAGATCAAACACATCCTCCAAGCAGTAGGTTCTAAAAAAGCCAGATTGTAGCTGTTCCAGTGAGACTTTGCAAAGGGGAGGGAAGACATCATCACTCTTTCCCTGACCCATTTGCATATTCACAGGGGAGAAAAGGGCTGCAAGGGTTCTCTTGTCTCATGAAATCCAGCCCCCATCTACCACTGGCTATTCCATTACACAGTTCCTTTCATACATTGCATTTAAAAGTAATTGGGTTTTTTGCCCTTCTACTGCTACTGGAAGGCTGTTCCAGAAGCTCATTGTTAGAATCATGAAGTAAATCCTCCTACTTCCCAACCTAAATTTATTCCTGCCTAGCAGAATCCCATTTGTTCTTGTGCCAGCACTAGCATTAGTAGCTCATTGCCCCTGCTGGTAGAAATGACCAGTTTCTCTATGCTTACAGCATCTAAGCCTAAGTGATAGGTGAAAATTTCACAAGACTGTAGCTGAAAGCATTAAGGATGTTACCTTCAGCACAGAGATGCCCCAAATAGCAAGGACCGCATTAGCTTGAGAAGCAGAAGGAACATGGCCATGCTGCTACAACGCATGCTTGAGCTACTAAACCTCACTGGGAAATGGAACTTAATAACTACAGCCACTAGTACTTGGAAGCTGGCTCACTGGGCATAGACATGCAGCATTTAAAGGTATTATTATTGCTTTTCTTATGTTCATCCAAAATTAAAAATAATTTTAAAAAGTCTTCCTCCAATAATTTGCAGGTGCTGAGGCTGCTGCTCAGGTAAGAGAGTTCTACACAGTCTTGCATTCAGCAGAGAGACCATGTGCTGATGTTGCTGCCATCAGTGCTGTGCTATAAAAGGTAGGTAAAAATGCTGAGAAGCATCAGTGTTAGTCAGATGGGGAAAATCCTGACATTTCCATAAAATGCAGCTCTACAAAAATAGGAAAAAACATAGAAACTGCTATTGCCAATTAAGCATCCTGATTTTTCTCCATAGAAAAACTTGAACAAGTTTCCCTGCTCCTTCCCTAATTAGGTGTAGGGATAAATCAAACATGAAACACACTACCCTGAAAGATTCCTATGTGAGAATAGATCTAGAATTTGGCTCCAATTCCTCTAGAGCACCTAAAACATCTAACCACTCTAGAAAGACAGTCTGAATTTTTAAAAGAAATCAATGCAAAGTATTATCAAAGTGTTGCACTGAAATCCTAGGCTGTCCCTGACACTTTTAAGCTACTCAAATGTATTTTTTGTCACATAAATAACTTTCAGTGTTGGATGAGGATCACAGATTGGGGTGTTATCATCTCCCCACACCAAAGAATTTCTAAACTAATTTCCTTACAAGTTTGATATACGCCCAAAGAAAGTCCTCTTTCCCCACCTATCAGTCTGGACCTGTGTATTCCCAGATTTTAAAGAGGTTGGTCCCAGATTTGATGATTGTCATAACTCATCTGCTAAAGACAGCATCTGGTAATGTCAACATAGTTGTTCTGTATTTTTGCATTAAAATCAAGCACAGATCCTAGTGAATGCTTTGCATAATTTCTGTTGTTACTTCCTTGAACAGATTCTTACTTCCTAAGAAAGCTCTAGTGAATTTTCAGTCTTCCAAAGCACAGAAAGAATCACAAACCAGTAATATTTTACTAGTTTACTAGACTCATACTGCCAGTGCGATAATGCAGCAGACTACTTCTGCTTTGTCAGCTTTGTACAAAGGCAAATAAGGCCCAAACAGTCTTTCCCGACATAGTATGTACCCTTCAGTCCTGCTAATTTTCTGGTCAGAAGTCTTAGCCAGAAAGCTCTAGAGTACAAGAAAACCCCAAGTCCTCCCATTGATGGAAGTGGATATTCCTTTCTCACACGCACAAGAGCCTAACCACATGGATTGTCAGGTTGAGAACCAACACCTGGGGGATGTGAAATTCTGCCCTTTACCCCATTGCTTCCATTCTTCCTCTCGTCCACATGAACTCACACTTAGTCACTCTTCAAAGATCTTACTTCTTTAGATGCATATGTTCTCTGAGATTTTCTGGAGTTGCTTATCCCACTAGTTAACTATATGTTTAAAAACACATTGTTATTTGGTGTTACTATGGAAATGTGGCAATTTTTAAAATATTTCCTTGGAAATTAAAGCAGTGTTATTAGATCTTGCATGGTGTATCTTTGTAACATCGAAAAAGCTCTAGTTTTTCTATACTGGCATCCACCAAGAATATATATATTATTCAAAACCCATACTTCAAGAATAACTTTTTCTATTATTGCTTACAAAACTACTTCTTATGGAGAATTAATTTGCTTTTCTCTCTAAAATTCCATCCTTATCTTACGGCTAAGAAATGCTCCAACTTAACCATCTTTCAGCTTCTCGTCCTTTTCATCCTTCTTTTTTAAATGTGGGCACAAGCAGCTTCATAAATAAAGAAGTCACTTCCTTTCTCAAGACTGTTGCCTTGAGAAACCAAAGGCATAATGATATTCAAGGCATAATAACCAGAATAACAACAACCAGAATAATAACCAGAATAATAAAACCAGAATAATTTCTTGCTGCAGACAAGCTAAAAGGGCATGGCAAAATTGTCTGTATGCATACACGTGCTAGCTACTGCTTGAAATGAGACATCGCCAAAAGCATTTCACACCTCCTGTTACAGTTTGTTGCACCAACTACACTACCACAGTTAAAGAATTTCATGTAAATATTAAGAAAACTGTAGGAATGCATTAACCTGCAGCAGAAAATATTTGCTTATTATAAGCAACTCCAGAAAATTATCTGCTCATACTTGTAGCTGAAAAGGATGATTTTACTGATAAGCAAAGCATTGCAAGCATGAAGTGCCTGCACAAGAACCAAAATAAAAAGAAATCCCACCTCTGATTAAAGTGATTAAACTCTCTTCCCATAACAAATGCATACACAAAACTTGGATAAAGAATTTAGTCACAGAAACTTGAATTATTCTTAATTTTTATTACCATTCTCATGGGCTGATACTGCATGTGGAGCTTGGAATGCAAGGGAATTTCATAATACATAAATAAATAAATAAATACACTTCAGCTGAAGCATTAAACAGCAGGGGAACATGCGCAAAGGTACAAAGCAGATTACCTGCACAATCCAAAGAACAATCTGACCCCTACAGGCCAAAGGCAATTCAAGGCCCTTCCCACAGTGTAGTGTCTTCTTGCCTTTATTTATTTTTGTATTATTTTAGTCTCCTCCCAACGCAGTTGTGTAATGAGTGAAACTTCTGTTTACCAACGAGATTCTGATGAGCGTAAAATGTCTTTTTTTCCTCATTTTGCCAATAGATAAGTTGACTTTTCTTGTAGAAGAGAAAATTGCTTCTAAGTAGCCACAGCCATCCATTGATTCAATTACTGTTTAAGCAACACAACAATCTTTCACAGCTTTATACCACCTACAGTCTTTATGGGGGAACTAACAATAACTGAATGGATATGGGCAAGCAGCATCACTGTAATAAAAAATAAATAAATTAAAAATGCTTAGAATGAAAGCAATGTAGTCAAAGTTACATAATCTCCTTTGCTTTATTTTGCCAAGTAACAGCCACAAGAAACCTATGCAATTCTATTTATGCACCAAGAACTTTGGTTACTCAAAAATACTGTTTAAAATTTCAATCTGGTTTATGATAGCTAAAGATTGACCCTATTTTCTTGACCACAACTGTTTTAAACTTGACTTTCCCACTCTACATTGCAGTGTAATACCCAGAGCAGTGTAAGTGAGCACTGGTTACCACCTAGGACCTACCATGCTTGAAACCTCTCCCTGGTTCCCAAGTGTGTTTTGTATTTTCTAGTGCAAGAGCATTTCTTACAGTTGTGGGCATATGGTAACAGCCCTCAGTCTAGGCTTAGAGAAGCCCGTGAATCGGTTTAAAGTGACATTTAAATGCTGGTTTCTGGAACCCATTTTGGTTCCAGACATATGCGTAAAGGCAATGAGTTGCAGAACCAAAACTAGACTCTACTGGAAGAACTAATGAGCTTATCCAGTCAGGGTATAAAATTTTATTTGGCTTATACAAACTGTCATGTAGCTGAAATGCAGAGCTCAGAATTAAAATATTCATGATCATCCTAGCAATCTTTTTTTTCCCCCACCTCTCCAAAAGAGCAATGAGGAAACAGTCTTACATTTTCAGATGTAACTGTTTTAGAGAGAGAACGTCTTTTGTTGCGCTGCCAAGCCTGAGTCATCCCTACAGACTCATTTCTGGAAGTAGTGTGCACATAGTTTGTGATCAACTGTCAGTCCTATCTCCTAACTTCCATTAAAGATCTTATAGGTTTTAAAGTAACCTAATAAAATTAAGGCACAGTAACCTTTTCTTTATTGTGCAAACATGAATAAAATTCTCTGTTGCTGTAGTTATGAAGAGGGAAGATTTTTTTATTCATAAAACTAGGTCACTGAGGAAATAATGTGCTCACACAGCAGGGGAAAACTCTCTTAATGTGCAGACAGCATATTTCCCAGCTTCCTACCATTGCTTGGACTTGCCCTGTTTGCCTCTCAGCTGCTCCCACCACAGTTCTGGTGCTGGACCTTGCAGAGCCCCCAGCAGCAGTGACACAGGCCAGGAACAAGGGAACCTGGGAAATTCTCCACTTATATTGCTGTGAGTAGAAAAGCGACCTTCTAGGGGCAAGTGAAAAGAGGCTGCACACAAGCTTTAGCAGCTGGTATGCTGGAATACTAAGATGGCAAATAACAAGTGATAACAATTTGAACTTACAAAAAGCACAGATATTGGGTAAATTGTAATCTTTCATTTGGGATTTTGGTTTGGGTTTTTTTTTTGGCTGATGTCACCATATCATCAAGAGCAGGTCAGTATTGCTCACATAACCTTCAGCAGGGAGATTCTCCTAGCTGACTTACTGTTGCAGAGGAGTTTGAAGTTCACAACGGCTGTCTTTCCAGAGGCTGGGTCACCATGTGACATCTACCTTCTGGGGACAGGCGTGGGCAGGGATGGAGGGGCTTGCTTGGTAAGACTCAGCAGAGTAGGTTCCTGGGTGAAAGACTCCAAGGGTGCACAGGGAAAAGTGCCAAACGTTATGCCCAAGATTTGCAGGGTTTGGGCCTCACGGCCTTTACTGAAAATACAATGACAAGGAGGCCCCCAGGTGAATGGCTCCCTTCCAATAGCCCAGGAGGCTCCCCACCACATGCACACAGGTAGGTATGTGGGTCAGGCACTGAGCTCCTTCTCCACCCCCACTGCCATCTCCAGGCTCTTCTTTGGAGTAAACTTCACTGTCAGGTGAAGACACTAGTCAGCACTTCTCCAAATTCCAAGGCTCCTTGTCAGTAGACAAATCTGTCACCAGTATCCCCCACAGCAGACTTGCTGTTGCAGCCAAGGCACCTTTCACACTCACTGCCATGCTGAGTGACAGGACAGGAGCAGAGAAGGGCTTGGTAGCTGTAGCAACTGGGTGAAGGCAGCCGGGTCTCTGCAGGTGCCAGGAGGAGAGCCATAGCTTTTTGTCTTGCCATCCCTTAGCTTCCTGTCATGTCACTGTTGGAATTGAAGCACCTGTGAAGAGGGATTTAAGTCACCATTAGGGATGCCTCCCCTCTTTGAACAGCTCTGGAAGTAGGGGAGCTCTCTGGGTTGCCTCCTTTGAAAGCATGGTGAAGTGTCTCAGGTTTCATTGAATAATTTTCCCATGGCAGATACGTAGTTCTTGTCACTTCTTTCTGTCTTCTGTGATGCAAACTTACATTGTCAGTTCAATGCAATTGTAGATAATTAGGGGATTGAGGGAATTGAATCTACCCTTAGTAAATTCACGGATGACACCAAGTTGCGGGGGTGGAGTGTCCATTTGCCAGAGGGTAGAAAGATGCTGCAGAGGGACCTGGACAGTCTGGGTCATTGAACTGAGGCCAACAGTATGTTGGTGCAACAAGTTCAACAAGACCAAGTGCAGGGTCCTACACTTTGGCCACAATAACACCCTGCAGACTGGGCGAAGAGTGGCTGGAGAGCGGCCTGGCAGAGAGGAACCTGGGAGTGCTGTTTGACAACTGGTTGAACGTGAGCCAGCAGCATGCCCAGGTGGCCCAGAAGGCCAAGAGCATCCTGGCTTGTATCAGGAATAGTGTGGCCAGCAGGTCTAGGGATGTCATTCTGTCCCTGTACTCAGCACTGGTGAAGCCTCACCTCGGGTATTGGGTGCAGTTCTGGGCCCCTCACTTCCAGAAGGACATTAAGGTGCTGGAGCAATGAGGCTGGGGAAGGGACTGGAGGGAAAAATCTTATGAGGAGAGGCTGAGAGAGCTGGGGTTGTTTAGCCTGGAGGAGACTCAGGGGGGCCTTATCACTTGAAGGGAAGTTGAAGTCAGGCGGGGGCCGGGCTCTTCTCCCAGGCAACCAGTGACAGCACAAGAGGGCATGGCCTGAAACTGTGTCAGGGAAGCTTTAGGTTAGCTATCAGGAAGCATTTCCTCATGGAGAGGGTGATTAGGCATTTGAATGCACTGCCCAGGAAGGTGGTGGAGTCACTGTCCCTGGAGGTGTTTAAGGGAAGCCTAGTTGTGGCATTTAGTGTCATGGTCTATCCAATCTGGTGGGGTTGGGACATAGGCTGGACTTCACAATCTTAGAGGTCTGTTCCAGCCTCCATAATTCTGTGATTCTATAATGAGACAAGAAGCAACAAACATTAATCCAGTGACCCTCATACGACATCTTTCACAGGTCTCTCATGGCTCTGTTAGGAGGGAACACAGATAGACCTTGGCTGCCTCCCCTGAAAACTGACTGTGTTTTGATGGAAGCAGCTGTACTCTTTTGTCACTTATCTTTCCAAACCTGACCTCCGCTCAGCACAAATCCCTGGAAGGATCTGAATTAGGCTGACAGCAAGCCCTGTTACTTTTCCAAATGAATTTTGGAGATAGTCAAGATATCTTACTTCCTTTCTTCCTTCCTTTCCATTTTTACAATAAAGATGTCCTCAAAGAGTTTAGATGGGGATCTTCCCATTACCTTCCCCCGTAGACATTCCTCCCCAATATGAAAGGCAGATGAATATCTACAAGGCTCTTTGCTCAAAGCACATAATAATTAGCATACCTTGTGCTAGGAGGAAGAGGGCTAGAGTCTCCCCAGACATCTGCTGAATATGCCTTGCCATTGTCAAAAGATCATTTTGCTGTATAAACTGCACAAAGCATATATGCATAAACATTTTTAAAATTTAGTAATTTTCCATTGAAAATTAAATCTGGTTTTGAATAGTGCAAAAAGGAGAAGTGAAAATTCATGACAGCATAACCAGGTGGAGAGTGACATTATTGAATCTTACATTTTAACTTTAGACACTAGTAGGAAAAAAATGGCCATGTAATGCAAGTTCTCAGAAATTTCATAAATCACCTTCATGACATCCATACTTGCTCAGCAAATCCTTATGTGATTAACCAGCTGAATAGGAAAAATGGAACAGGAATGTAAGGTTTAAAACAGACTTTGAAATTTATTTGGAGAAAGTAATGCTGTAGGGCCTATGAGGAAGACACACCCATGTCCTCTCAACGCTCATCTGTTACACCATCCTTCACCAAAGTATTTTCAGTTACAATGACAGGTAAGTTGTACTCTGCAAAAAGGTAATTCAATTTTCTGGTGGATTTTGATAAATTCTTGTACTATATTTCATTGCAGTCTGCAGCAAAACAGACTTGTTTTGTTTTCAGTTGCCAACCAAGGAGGACAAAGCTCCAGCTCCAGAAGAGCCTATGTCTCTCCTCTCCAGAAGCTGAGCTGCTCAGAAGCTATGAGTCACCATTAGAGACTTCTCCATGCCTGACCCCAATCCACACGTCCAAGATTTGGAATTGCTGGGAAGCAGGTACATTAGTATCCTCAGGCAAATTGTGGAGATCCTGAGAGTCAGGACTTCCAAATGTTTAATCTACAACAATCCATCAGCTCTACCCCTTCAGGTGCGACTTCCTCCTGTCCAGCCTTCAAGCAAAATGAGACTTCAGTGCTTCTCTACTTACAGGCCCTAATGCAAATAATAGAAGAAGCAGGAGAAGAGAGAGATGACAACATACAGCCTACTGCCAACCCATGTTTTATGTCAAGGCAGAAAACGCTTACCAGTAAACTAAACCTTAAATACTACCTTTCCCCTTGCTTCAACATTCATAGACTACTAGCCTAACTTTGAAATATAAAATGAAAACAAGAGCTCCTCAGCAGCCTCAGCATTCACTGATTGCAGAAGCAAAACATAAAATACACTGTAACCAAACACGGACAGAGGCCAGGCCTGCTGGCAGCAGATGGGGAGCATCTTTCTCAAAGGGGAAGAAGGTTTTTATCACAAGAATTGTCTGGGCTCATTGACTGAGCTTTAAAGGGGAAAAAGGGAAAAAACAGGCTCTCTGGAAATAAGCCTGGGATATTTGTGGGGCAGGGTACCAGCTCCACTGCTATTTCAGGGGAAGTAGGAGACAATGAGCCATGTGATAGGGAAGATGCAAGAGCTATCAATGAGCTTGGACACACGGTGGAACATGGAAACGATCAAGCAGGTGAGAAGGAGGAAGGGGATAATGATGCCATCAGGCCTTCATTTCACAAGAGGAGGGACAGCACATCAAGGTTGTAGGGAAGAGCGGCTAGTAAGGAACGTCAGCCCGTTACCCTTCAGCCCACTGGGGACACAGCTGCACAGTCAAAATCTGATGGAGATGAGCCAGGAGCTCCTAGGATAGTAAAAGCCAACAGGGAACCATCAGGGAAACACATTAAGAGTCTACTATAAACCTCCTGATCAAGGGGAAACAACTGATGAAGCATTCCTACTCCAGCTACAGGGAGTATCACACTCACAGGCTCTCGTCCTACTGGGGGACTTCAATCACCTGAACATTTGCTGGAAAAGTTACATGGCCAGCAGTAGGCAGTCAAGGAGGCTCCTGGAGTGCCTTGATGATAACTTCTTGGGACAAGAAATAGACAGCCCTACCCAAGGCAATGCAATACTGGATCTACTGGTCACCAGTGCAGGTGAGCTGGTCAAGGATCTCAAGATTGGAAGCAGCCTGGGCAGCAGTGACCATGCACTGGTGAAATTTGCACTACTAAGGGTCACAAATTAGTCAAGGAACATAGTCAGGACTCTGAATTTCAGAAAGGCAAACTTCCAGCTCTTCAAGGAGTTAATTAACAGGACACCCTGTGAAATGATCCGAAGGGAAAAGAGAGCAGAGCAAAGCTGGCAGATCTTTAAAGACACTTTTCATAGAACACAAGAGCTTTCAATCCCTAAGTGTAAGAAATCAAGCAGGAAAGGGAAGAGACCAGCGTGGCTGAGTCACGATGTGCTGGTCAAGCTAAGAAATAGTGAGAGAGAGCTGCACAGACATTGGAAACAGGGACGAGTATCCTGGGAAGAGTACAGAGATGCTGCCCGATTGTGTAGGCATGAGGTCAGCGAGGCCAAGGCACGGTTTGAACTGAACTTGGCAAGGGGCCCAAAAAATAACAAGAAAGGCTTCTACAGGTACATCAGTGAAAAAAAGGAAGGTGAAAGAAAACATACCCCCCTGAAGAACAAGAACAGGGAGCTAGTGACAACAGATGAAGAGAAGGCTGAGGTTCTGAACAACTTTTTTTCCTCAGTCTTTACTGGCAACCTCTCTCCAAACACCTCCCAAGTTAAAAAACTACAAGGCAGGAATCGAGGTGGTGAAGTCATTCCCACTGTATGTGAAAATCAGGTTTGTGACCTCCTGAGGAACCTGAACATATGTAAGTCTATGGGACCCGACGAGATGCACCCCAGAGTTCTGAGTGAACTGGCAGTCGTAGTCGCCAAGTCACTCTCAATAATATTTGAGAAGTCCTGGCAGGGACATGTTACCCCTATATTGAAAAAGGGTAGAAAGGAGGACTCTGGGAACTACCGACCTGTCAGCGTCACCCCTTGCCTGGGAAGATCATGGAGCAGATTCTCCTAGAAGGCCTGATAAGGCACATGAAGGACAGTGATGTGACCAAGGACAGCCAGCATGGCTTCACTAAGGGGAAATCCTGTCTGACAAACCTAGTGGCTTTCTACAACGGAGTGACTGCATCAGTGGATAAGGGATGACATGTGGACATGATCTGTCTGGACTTCTGCAAGGCCTTTGACCTGGTCCTGCCACAACATCCTACTCACCAGGTTGGAGAGATACGGATTTGATGGGTGGACCATTCAGAGGATAAGGAATTGGCTGGATGGCTGCATCCAGAGGGTAGTGGTCAATGGTTCAAAGTCCAGATGGAGAGCCGTGACAAGTGGTGTCCCTCAGGGGTCCCTACTGGGGCCTGTCTTGTTTAACATTTTTATCAATGATATAGACAGCAGGATCGAGCACACTATCAGCAAATTCATGGATGACACCAAGCTGAGTGGTGCTGTCAATACACCAGAGGGACAGGATGTCATCCAGAGAGACCTGGACAAGCTGGAGAGGTGGGCCCAGGTGAATGTCATGAGGATCAACAAGAGCAAGTGCAGGGTCCTGCACCTGGGCCAGAACAATCCCCACTATCAATCCAGGCTGGGGGAGGAGGCGATTGAGAGCAGCCCTGCAGAAAAGGACTTGGGGGTGCTGGTAGATGAGAAGCTGGACACGAGCAGCCAGTGTGTGCTTGCTGCCCAGAAAGCCAGTCGCATCCTGGGCTGCATCAAAAGAAGCGTGGCCAGCAGATCGGGAGAGGTGATTCTGCTGCTCTACTCTGCTCTGGTCAGACCTCACCTAGATGACCTCTAGAGGTCCCTTCCAACCCAGACATTTCTATGTTTCTATGTTTATGCATAAAAATAATTTTTTTCTGTCTCTTTTTTAAATTCCTTTAAAATCCATACAACTCTGTTACACTTCATGAGCCTTGTCACAAGTACAAGCCTTCACATTGGCACATTTTAAAAATAAAAAGTGAGTAAGATCCTGTTCTCATTTCTATAAAAACCTCCCCTAGTGATGATATAAACTGGTTAATAATTTAACAAAGTAATTTGAGTGTTCTAAAAGTGGCAAAGAGATATCTATATTTAAAGAAAGTGCTTAGTTATAGGAGATTAATCTGCAAGAGAGGACTATCATTTAATAAACACTTCTAAAACCATTTGCATAGGCTTTTAACATCACCTATCTACGAGTAACTATAGGCTCTTTGTTCCTTGTGTTGCCTGGTCTGGTGTTCAGAGAATGGCTCAACTGAGGAAAGGCTGTCTACTTACAGACTACAAAGTTACTCCCCAGGAGATTAAATCAGTTTGGCCCATATAATCAAGATCCAAATTCCACCAGTTCACCCAGGCCCCAACAAAATTGGGCCCCTGCAATACAATTCATTGATCTGAAAATCATAGGATTGGAGGGTTTGTGTTTCTTTTGTGGATTCTGGAAGGTTGCTTATCTTCACATTATCAAGGATCTCTATTTATGTTGAATGCCATTTTTATTTATATTCATTTCAGGTTACATAGGGCCTGATCCTCATAAATACCTAGCAAAGACTTGGACCAGCATCCAGCCCTTTCAAACTTCAAAGTCAGTCATCAGGTACCTTGATTTGATAGTGAAGAACGTCAAAACTCCTGATCATGTTTTAAATGTTTCTCTTAAGCATCTTACCTAACTTTTCCAACCTTTAAAACAAGCATAACACCAGTTTATCATTAAGAAATATTTTCAAGAATAACAACTAATTGGAAAGTATTGAAAAATGTAATAAAAAATTGTGTTTCTTTTATATGGTTAGGGCATTCCCATATCTTTTATATTTAATTTTGCAAGTAAAGGTATAAAAATGTTTTTTCATGTTTTATGACTGATACCTATATTCCAACATTTTTATAGTTTAACAGGGTTCTTTTTGGTTTCTTTTGTTTAATATATTATTTTTATTGTTCAGACAAACTAAATTTTATAACTAAATTTATTGTTATGGAATACTGAGCTTCTGGGTAGCTGAAAGTGAAGCCTGAAAGAAAAATTACTGTTGCAAGGCATTTTCTAATTTGGTTTATAAATAGATGGCTTTGACATACCACTCACAAAAACAAAGCTATAGTTAGCTTCCCTGAGGCAGCTGCACAGCTGGGAGAACGTACAGTGGCAGCCTAGCTGTGTAGTCGCCTGTGTTGTGATAAATGCTATCAAAACACCAGTTAAGAACTCAAGAAAAATTAGCATTTTGGCTCAAGACAGAATGATAGGCAGCAGTCTTCAATTTTATGTTAACCAATGTGTAAGCCATTGAAGAAAAGAGAAGTAAATAGATTCTTAACTGGAAGCAACAGGTAAGAAACTCTAGTGCAACTAACCTTAGGTAGTTTGCTGCAAGGCAGGTAGACTTCTGTGAAAATTACCATTTCCTGTAGATGTAAAGCTTTTTCACTATTGATAACCATATAGCAAAATAATTCACATGTTTAAGTCAAATGAACAGCATAAATATTCTCAGAGTACAACTAGTGGAGCAGGTACCTCATAGAATGGCACATCCCATCCGGGGCCTGATCCTGGCCAATGTCTGCCATTGAAGGCTTTCGTATTTGATACCAGCTGATTTCAGCCCAGCCATGTAGATGAATATTCTGCTATACCTGCAGCATTTTTTTCTCTGAATCAGCACAAAACATTAAAGATTTCAGCTGAAGCTCCTTTATGTAATACTTCTTCCAACATTAATTTTCAACATAGTAGAAATATCTATTTTGCAATCACAGGAGAAAAATTCTATGTGCATTAAGTGACATACTACCAAGAGGTTGAAAAAGAGCCAGTATCCTCCCACACACTGCTTAAAAGCAATCTCTAGACATCTAAGATTCTCCATGACCTTCATTTGTATCAAATGCATTTAATTTAAACATTTACTTTAAAAAAATATATAAAGCCCACCACAACCTTTCCTCGCAGAAGAATCCACACTTAGCATAAAAATACCATCAGAATTCATAATTTAGAAACAAATTCTCCTTCCTTGAAAGTACAAACCTGTAACTCTGACAGAAGTGATAGTCACTTCTAAGTATTAGAAACATGAAAACGAAGCTTAAAAACAAGAGTCAACTTGTGCTTGGGTTTCATCACTCAGTCCTTTCAAATTCACTTACGGCCAGAGCACTTTGCCTATTAAGACATTGATAAAAAGCATAATTTAGCTTTTTTAATCAATGCTGAAGAAAGGAGGAAGAAAACCCAAAACAAACCCACCACAACTTAAATACTTTACATAAAATTTCCAGAGTAGTCTGAGTGACTTGCAAACTCATGTCTTCCCCACTTCTTCAGATGTAATTAAAGAATTTAGTAAGGTTCATACAAACTGATGACAAGGGAGTTCAGATTCAACCTTGGGCAAATGTTAATTCTCTCCCTTACAAACGATAAAAATGAGTACTTTTACAATTTTTTACAAAGAAAAAATACAGCACTATCATCCTATCCAAGATAGATGAGGAGAAAGAAACTGATGATAGAGACATACTGCAGTATTCAAACAAAAACAAAATTAAAACAAAATGCTGTCCTAACAATAAATCTAAGTATAAAAGGAGGGACAAACAATGCAAGCTCATGGAATGGGTATATTTGTAACTTCATCTGTGACAAATTTACCAAGTTTTTGTTCACAGCATATTTAGAAAAGACTGCAATATGAAAATACATTAATCTCTCTAATATTACTGCTTTAGCCATTCTATAACATCTTTAATCTACATATGTATGTTTTACAGAGTAGACACCACTGATGCTTAAGAAAGCAGATAAAGTGAAAAAAAGCCCATATATTGCAGCCTGTGTTTTTGCACAATGGCATTAGCCTGCTTCTGAGAAAGCAATGGCAGCGTAAGTCAGCAAAGGAGGGCTGGTTTATCACCAGTTCCCCCAGACCTTCTCAGCAAAAGCTATTTGACATAATTATCAGCAGTGGGAAATCAAACACAAGCACCTTACAAACAGAGGCAAGAGGGATCATACAAAAGAAACAAGCAAAACCAACAATAAAAAACTCACAGCTCAAACAAGCCAAAAAGGAATAAGCCACAGCAAGTGTCCTGGTTTGAGTGGTGCTTCCCAGAGCACCAACATGGAGAAGAGAAATAGTGAGGGTGAGGGAAAGCCTAGATAAGCTGTTCCAGCCACATTGCCTTGGCTGAGCTGGAGCTCAGTGCTCCTACCAGATAGCTCAGGCACAGAAGATGCTGAGCTGAACTTCAGTAACTGGGGCTGTGGGTGGAGGCCCCAGTGGAGGGACTGGTCAGGGCTATTAGTGCCCTGTCAGTCATGATGAGCTACTCCTCACCAGCAGTCTTGGTGTTAGCTGCCCCCTTGCTCTGGTAGCTTTAGGTGAGGAGGGAGGATTGAGAGCATGAGAGTAAATAGGGACTGATTTTGTTCACACAGAACAGGGAGGACCCTGTGAATTTTACATGTTTTATACCCAAGATGCTTCACCAGATAAGTTGTTTCTGCTTTTCCAAAACCAGGCCCTTTAAAAATCTTCCCAAATTGGGCAGCCAAGACCAGAGCCAATAAGAACCATCGGTTGCTTTGGAAAGCTGGCACCACTGTGCTCTGGAAAATACTGTGCTCATCTGTCTGTGCACAGATCACAGCAAGAACCAGGCTGTACTGCTGTTAAGGCACGGTCCTATATGCTCATGCACGTTTCCACCCCTGCCTGACCCTTATCACTGTTGCTGTTAATGAGTAAACCCTCACCTCGCTGATGGGCCCTGCAGCAGGAGTGCCCATGGCTGCCTGAGCAGCCTCAGCAGGAAGGGCATGGGGCCTTCCACAGAAGTTGACCTTTTGCTGCCCGTGGAGATTAACAGTGGAGCAGATGCCCACCTGAGCCCGTGAAGGGCCCCATGCCAGAGCAGGTGGATGCCTGAAGGACGCCATGACTCTGTGGGAAGGCCCCACTGGAGCAGCCTGTGAGTGGAAGGGCTACACCCCACGAAAGGGACCCACACTGCAGTAGTTAACAAAGAACTGCGGCCCTGTGGGAAGGACTCGTGTTGGAGAAGTTTGTGAAGAACTGTCTCCTGTGGGAGTGACACCCTGGAGCAAGGGAAGAGTGTGAGGGGTCCTCCTGCTGAGGAGGAAAGAGTGGCAGAGGCAATGTGTGGTGAACTGACTGCAACCGCCATTCCACGCTCCCCTGCACAACTCGGGTGGAGGAGCAGAGAAATCGGGAGCAGAGCTGAGCCCAGGAAGAAGGGGGGGTTGGGGGAAGGTGTGTTTAAGATCTGGTTGTATTTCTCACTGCCCTACTCTGATTTAGTTGGTAAACTGGTGGTGCTTAAATGAAATTGATGTTGTTTCCCCGAGTCAAGTCTGGTTTTTGCCCATGACTGGCAAATGAGCCCTCACTGTCCTTGCCATGACCCTCATGCATTTGATTATATTTTCTCCTCGCCGTCCCACTGGGGAGGAGGAGGAGAGAGAGCCGCAGTGGGGCATTTTGTTGCTGGCTGGGTGGACCTAAACCATGTGCAATTGTCCCCGCAAGATCCCCACTTTTGGGATAGTCACCAAGGCTGATGCCTGGCTGAGGAGGCACAGGACTTTCAGGTTCTGCTTTTCTTAGGTCACAAATGAGGTGACTGAGCTGGTTGGCTTTATCTCCTTGCCTCTTTGGGCTGCAGGACAAGAGACCTGTGGGGAGATGTCAGCCTGAGACCTCGAGGCAAAGGGCAGGAATAAAAGATGAAGGGTGAAGAAATGGGGGCTTGAGGAAGGGTGGGACAGAGAACCCAGGCAAAGAACATGACTGGGACCATCCTCAAACAACGTGTGCCCCTGTGGGGTTCAGACATCTGCTGTGTGAACATGATCTCCCCATCAATAAATGGATGTTCACAGCAGCCGCCTCTCCAGTCAGAGACCCTGTCTTGGAAGTCTTACTTAAATGAACAGAAACCTTTGCTAGCTGTCAGGTTCAACCAAACCATGGGAAAAGGCAATACCCCTCTGAATAGTCTACTTTTTCCTCCTTTTCAAACAGGAAGGTGAACACCAATCTTCCTGAGTCGGTTGGGCACAGAAAGTAAACCCAGCTGAGGTTACAGCCTCAGCTGCTGGAAGGTTTGCACTGAGGGGTCCAAGGTGCCTCTTTAGCCGGCACCTGTGGAGCTCCTTCAGCGCTGTGCCACTGCGGGGCAGGCTGCTGGGTGGTCATGGGCACAAGGCAATGCATCACAGGGCCCATTGTGACACGCTGTTATATGAGCACTGGTGGTGACAGTGCCAGCCCAGAGTGCCTGGAACACGGGACAGGACGGGAAAGAGTGGGCCTGTGCAGCCGCCTCGTTCCCTGCTGACCTGTGTCTGCTGTGCTTTTCGGAGGATCTTCCATCCCTGTGGCCATAGCCCTCAAGGCTGGGCCTCAGCAGGATGGCAGAGAGACCCGCCAGCCCACCCAGGCTAGCCTGGGTGGGGGAGGGGGAGGAGAAAGAGGAGGAAGGCTCTGGGTCTGCCCCAGCAGGGCAGCCAGATGAGGAGGAGGAGGTCCAGCTGCTGCAGAGGGGTGAGTGGCTGAGCTGGGCCATGCTGGTTACTGCCAGCCCCAGCCTGTCACCAGAGGGACGCGGGTCAGTGTCCCCAGCAGCCCCTGTCCCTGGGCTCACCCTGCCTGGGGAGTGCAGGGCTGGGCTCTGCTCTCCAGCCTCTGGTGCAGCCCCTCAGCTCTGCCTGCACTCACTCTTTGCCAGATCCAGACCGGGACCAGCCAGAAGAGGAGCAGGATGGGGAACACACCCGTGGCCTCTTCTGCAGCCGAGCACAGGTACCCACAGCCATCCCCACCTGGGCTGGGCCTTCTCCCGCTGCTCAGCCCGGAACCGCCATTGGGGCACTCGGTGGGACATTGGTCTCTTCCCTGCCCTTCCTTCTTCTGCAGATGTCTGGGGAATCCTTCAAGCCCCCTGAGTGTGAAGCCACCATCATCAAGGTCGTGGAGCACATGGTAGACTCAGACTCCAGTAATCTGGAGGCTTGTGCTGCCATGCTGGACGTGCTTGTGCACAGGGGCACCTCCAACCTGGAGCATGTAAGTAGCCTGTGGCCAGGGCTCCAAGCCCCTTGGGGATCATGTGCCCCTCAAAGCCAGGTCTGCTGGGCACCCTTTAGGCCAGCAGAGTGTGATGGGAAGGGAAGGACTTCTCAGGGCACATGGGGAAATGGCT
>JANHFX010023003.1:0-43788 GCA_027560015.1 Chloroceryle amazona | reverse complement strand
TGTTCTTGATGCAGGCCAGGATGCCATTGGCCTTCTTGGCCACCTGGGCACACTGCTGGCTCATGTTCAGCTTCCTGATTCAGACATCATCAGGAAATGATTGATCTATGGCAGACTTGGATTGACATGATGAAATGCTGTGGCTGCTGCTCTTTGGTGGAGGGAGGGAAAATGATAGGATGAGGTTAATTCATATCATCACACAGAGCTGGAATAGGAGCCCCAGGATTTGCAAGAGAGGGAAGGGACCTTTGTGGCACTGCCTGGAGTGCAGAGCTTGTCTTGACTCTGTCCCCACAACAGCTGACTGAAGAAATGGATGCAGCAAGATGTTGCACTTGCTTTCATACTTGGGATCCTTCAATTCCTTAGCTGTGTTTCCAGATTCCTCTGCTGCCATGAAGAAAGGTTATGTTACATGCAGTAGCAGTTTTTGAGGAAAAGAGGGCACTGAAAGAAAGACAGTATTGTTGGCAGCCATCTAACATGGCCAGTGGCATATCTGTACTTTTGACAATGTGCCTGCATGTTTACTATGTTCAAACAGAGTATTTTTATTTGGCATGGTCTCTGAACACTGTAAGCTATTGATTTGCAGGTCTGGTACAGGTAAGCAGAACTTGTATCCCACCATCACAAAAGGCTCCTTGCAAGTCAGGGTAGTGTAACCACCACGTGATGTATTCAGGTGAGATCTACATAGTTTGAACTGTTTTAATCAATTTTTAATCAGCTTTTACTACACAACAGCAATTTATTATAGGTTTTATGTGATTATAGGCTTACTGTGATTTTACTTGTTCACTTACCATAGTTTTTATGGGCTTATGGTGATTTTAGGTTTTATGTGCTAATGACATTTTGCAACTTTGCTAAAAGCTTATCTATGTAACTTCCCCATTCCTTCTGCCTTGGCAGAAAAGAATGTTGCTACAGGCTGTCCCATTTATCAACCAACCTGTTCAAATCAGAGAAAAAATAATGTAACTGATCAATTGCAGACTTTTTATAAATGGAGATTAAGCAATGTGTGTTGTAAACACTGTGCAAATGCCTGCACCTCTAGCCACGTGTGCTTGCATAAAATATTCAATACCATGATAGGACAGGGAACAGATGTCTAAGCCCTGATTGTCAGAGTGTTCCATCTCCAAAGTGCTCTTGTTCCTGGAAACATTGCCAGGCCAGGGAGGCTTGTACAGTGGTGGAACAACCCCTAGGTGCCAGGGTTGTCTCCAGCCATTCTTATGTTTTCCACTACTGCTACTGAACAGAAGGAGCTTCTCCAGCTAAAGGGCAGGGGAGAAGAGGATCCCACTTGCTCAGGGATGATTTCTGAGGTCTAGGCAATAAGACAGCCTATTGGGAACTTGACAACCCTTGGGATGTCACCAAAGTGGTCCTGACATGAGGGAACTACCCAGGAACTTCATGAACATCCTGCTGATAGCATTTTGCAGAGATTTGAAAGTCTTCCCCCGGCAAAAGACCAAAACTGAAGGAAAAAGTGGAGCTGCCTCAAAGATGTGGACATTGCTGGAGATCTTTCCATAACTGCAGGACCAGTATTATTCATATCAGAGTACTCTGAATCCTGGCATATTCCTACAGTGAGCTAACGGTGGCTAAATGGCAAACACTTTCCATTCTGGCTGGAGCTGACCAGGCACTGGCACTGGCAGGGGCAGGGTGAAGGGGATGCAAGGCAGCAAGAAGCATTGGGGACAGAGTGTGGTACAGAGAATAGCGGGTATGTTTCTTATGGACTTTATAGACTGGAGTCTTATCACACTTATTGATACTCTGAGGTTTGTTCAGTTTAGTATGTAGACCTTTCCTTGCCCACAAAGCAAACCCACTGGTTTGGGTACAACTGTCTCTTCTGTGCACCCTCCAGGGCATGTTAAAAACATTTTGAGGGGAGGCTGGGGGGACCCTCTTTGTGCTGCAACACTTGGAGAACCCACACTTCCATTTTAAAAATGAACTTTATAAAGGGACCAATCTAATCTGCATAAACCATAAGGTCTTCCACTGCTTAAGAAGAATGTCAGTAGGTGGATCGCATGGTATGTCTGAGGACAGTTTGGAGCGATCTTGCAATACAGCATCTTATCTTTTCCAGGCTTCCCTTGTGTTAGTCTAGATACAGGCAAAAGATGCCGTGGGCTGTTGTGAGCAGCAAGGTTATCCTGGCTTTGCTGCTTCCTTTGCTTGTGTCACAGCCCAAGAGAAGCCAGCAGGCTGCTGCTGAGCGTGAGATCAAATAGTGATGGACACGGCAGGGGACAGCAGCAGCCAGCCTAGCTCTGTAGATCTTCCCCCAGGCTCCCTGTGCCGGCTCCATCCCTTCTTCCTTCCCTCCCTGTCATCGCTGCCCCAGATGTCCTCTGCCTGGTAGGGAAACTCCACCGTGCCAGAGGCACTGTGAACCTTTTGGCTGGCTCTGGCTCTCGGTTTCTCTACACTTTGCTGGGTAGAAAGCTCCCAAAAAACAGTTCAAAGACTCTGTATATAACCCTCAAACAAACAAATCTGCTTTACTGGTTAACACTGTGTTTTTGTCTTCTGTTTCTCAATTCAGAGTTATAAGAAAATGTGAATTAATCTTGTAAGCCAGCATTAGTATGAACTCCATTCTCTGTTTCAGTCACTCAGACTACTAAGATTGGCTTTTAGGCCAATTCTTGTGTTGGAGATGAGAAAGTTACACAATAGACATTAGAGAATCACTTAAAAAAAAATCCACAATCCTGTATTGAAATCCCATCCAGCAAGGGAGAGAACCATCCCTCGCCTGGCCGAGTCGCAGTCACATGAGTGTCCAAAACAATGAGCACACAGTGTTGAAAGCTGAGGCCATTGAACTTTATGTCACTTCCCAACTGCAGCATTACTCATAATTTATGGCTATACTCGCCTTTCAACCTTTAAAACCTTTTCCCAAGTATTTGCAGCATTCTCACATAAATATTGCTACAATAAGTAACATCAACATTTAGTAGTTGTTTTTCAAGAATAACCGTGTGACACTATTATGGCATTCCATTAAACCAGCTGCAATGTGGGGAAGGTCTAAATCAAATCATGCCAGCTAAAGGTAACATTTACACATATACAAGAGAACAATGGATGGGAAAAAGTTTATTCTGCGTTTCAAGACTTAAATGACAGTTTTGTCTACTTTCAGAGTTATGCAAGATGTCTCTCTCTGGTGAAATGACCCAGAGTGGACACAGATTGCAGGATTGCAGCTCACAATCTGGTGCTATTTGCTACCTTCTCAGAAAAATTGCAATTACAAAATCCACAGTTTGGTTGATCTATTTATTTATGGGAGAAAATCTTATTTCAAAGGAAGAGAGAATGTTGTCTTTCATTAAAGCTTTCAAATGTTGTGAAATGATTAGTAGAAATTTCCTTGCCAGAATTGTTCACTGTCCAAAATGCATTACAATGACTAAATGTAAATGACAGATAGTTAGCTTGCATATAGATACGTGCCTAATTGCCCTCATCCCTCCTGTTTGAAGAATGCACTTAAGCATATGCTTGTTTAAACACATATGTTTCATTTCTGTTTAGGTCAACAGGATTTGAGCGTGTGCTTAAACATAAGCAAATGCTTAAGTGCTCCTCTTGAATGAGGATGCTTTCCCGAAGCAAAGCCAAAGAAATACTCTCCTGGAATATTTCTTTTTACCATGGCCTAGCTCTTGCTCCAGCTGCACTGATGGAGCACTCCTCCTCCCCAGAAATCAGCCTACCCCTTTCTCCTCATCTCCTCTGGGGCTGACATCAGACAGGCACATTCCCTATCACCCTGCCAGCTAACCCTGTACAAGGAGATTTGCAAAATGGCCCATAGTGGAGAGAGCTGGAGGGGAGGCAGAGGTCTTGGGAAGAAGAGGAGAAGGGGCACTACACTGAGGAATTTTCAGCCTTCCCTGGACAGGGCAAACACTGCCAGGGTGTGAGTCTGATGGGAGGGCAAGAGAAGTCAGCAGCGCCTTCCTTGCACCTAGCCTGCCATCCTTCAGGCACAGGGAGTGGCTGCAGTGCCCCTTTGACTCTCCATGTGGCCCCGGGGAAGAGTGATGCATTGTGGCCTGTCCCTCTGCATCCATCAGAGCTGGGTGGTCTCAAATCGATTTGCTGCAACTTTTGCCTATGTCCTGCCCCGCTTTCTCCTCCCTACTTGGCCCCATCCCCATGCCAGCCATCCTGAGTCTCCCTGTGCTGTGGTGGTGACTGGTTTTGCTGGAATGTCCCTGCTTGGAAGTGCATGTGGGTGCTTCACTGCTGACACCCGAGGCTTGGCTGCATGGCTGTGTGGGTTCCCCATGGGAGAAATACCAAACTGAACGGCAGTGTTGAAAATTCCCCAACAAATTGAGTAGCAATGCAGGGCTTGATTTCTGCTCTCTGATCGGGCTGCAGAGCCTGCCTGTCTGTCCAGCTGCTGCTGCAAGCGACCTCTGGATGTGCAGTAAAACCCTGTACAAGCATGTGCTTGTGAGAGAGACAGTGCTGTTCACTGCTGTTTCCAGATGCACTTGGGAGCTGTATCTGTGGTGCATTATCAGTTTAATTAAGATAAGGATATGGAGTTTATGCTATATTCCCATAAATGACAGGGCAGGGATATGAATGATTTATATGGTATTAATTGTACTTGCGAAGCATAGGTCTGTCAATACGCATAAATAAAACCATCATTTTAATCCAAGTAGGGGGATGAAAGCGCAAGGGTTGTTTATTTTTTTTTTTAACAGCTTTACAAAATTCCCACTGTTTGCAAAAAGACAACACATGTTGGGCAAAAAGTTGGAAGGGGCAGAGGCTGGACTGCCTGGACACTAATTAATTAATACATGTCCAAAGGCAACTTTAGGGAGTGAATTTGATTCAGTGAAAGAAGACTGTCTCCTCTCCCTGCCCTGCAGGTAATGTGTTTGCCTGTGACGGCAGCAGATTATTTGTTCTTTTTTTTTTCCCTGACACTGAACTAAAGAATGCATTGTGGGAAAACCATCCTGACACATGACACTGTGCAAAGGAGGATCACAGCGTGAGGCAGCATCAAGGGGCTTACTTGGCCTTGATGCACTCTTGCACAGCATGGGGCTCCAGAGATGAGTGTCTCTTCCAACTGAAGCACTGGTGCAATTTGCACAACTCTCATGAGAGCGCACGGTGAAGCTGCTCTCAAAGCCCTCATGTAAACAGGGCTGGAGAAAGAAAGAGAGTAAAAGAGCCTGCACCATGAACGGGAAAAGCACAAAAGAAGATGATTCAAAAGATGCTGAGCTATGGAGGAGGGGAGTTGAGAGGGAAGCTGGATAGAAAGGGGTAGAAAATTAAATCCAAATATTAGAAGCAGAAGGGAAAGTCTTAGTACTGTAATCGGATGGTTAGCACCACTGCGACAGGAACGGTCAGAAGAAATGAAGTATAGGAAGACACTGGATGGCAATGCGCAACTAGAGATTTAGCTTTCAAGGCAAAACTGCAGCTGAGATGCGCTCTGAAGACTCTGTGCCTCAGATATGCAGCCCTTAAACTTCTTCAAAATCTCCTAAGTTCAGATAATAAGTTTGCATAAAGAGAGAGGGAGGGAAAGAGAAAAAGCTAAAGCTGGCTGTAAGTGTTCCTCACTAGCCTGTCTCTGAGCAACAGGCCCTCCTGTACTCACTCTCCCTTGTTGCTCCTGCTTATCATAATATGCCACTTTAGCGCATCAAATTTACATTTCAAAAAATGCTGTATCGCTGCTCTAAAATTAATTATTAATCTTTCATCAGTCCCTTCCATAGATACATTTTTAACTTTGATTTTGCTACCCATTCGGGGGAGGGATGGGAGAGGGGGGCGGGGGAGAGAAGATCCTTTAATCTTGTCACTTTTCTGTGGGGTTCTCCTCTCGTGTGTTGCTACATCCAGCCCTGCACGTCCCCTAAGCGCTCTGGAGGTATAGCTTCAACTTTTCTGCTTGCTCGGGAAAGAAGTTTCCCACACTTTTTGAGAGCAGGAAATTTTCCTCCCGCAAGATGCAGCACAGAGAAGCAACTGCTCCTCTTGTTTGACCTGGCATTTCATTCTCAGTAAAGTGAAGCTGTACTGATAAATCAAGCCCCAGGCTAAAGAGTTAGGTGGATTATATGCTTATGGAGGGGAAAGAGATCTGGGTGGGATTTATATGGCCTACCCAGAGTGCAGTATGGGTTTACTCATCAATCATCTCATCATGGTGACTTGTAGTGAATGGTGTGAATATTGGCTATTTACTGTGAAAGGAAAGCAAGCTGCAAATGCAGCCTTTTGCTATTAGTCTGTTGAAGAAGAAGTCCTTCTCTTGCCTGCAGTGGAAAAGGAAGAGGAGCAACGAGAGAACTGTGTGTCAGATGGATACTGGAGAGATGGGAGCTGCTGGCAAACTCTGTACCTGTCCCATCCCTGGTCTGGGGTTGTGCCAAATGCTATAATCTCCCTGAAGGAAGGGAAAAGGGCTCACACAAGATACAGTTATGATAAGAGAGGCTTTTATGGATTACAGAATAAAGTTGTTCCTTCTTACCTCTACACTGCAGACTTACTGATCACTGGCTTCATAGCCAAGTAAGTGCATGTGTGTGGAGGTGTTCACATGCATACGCACACACACGTGTCTGTGTACTCACCCCTTTCCCTCAGTGGTGCACAATCTGGATGTTCATGAAACTGATGTGCTTCCCTGAATTAAGGTGGAAAAACTTGACAGACTCCATCATATTCACTGTATTCTGCTCAAGCGGGACAAAAATTTATCTCATTGGAAGACAGATGTCAACACAACACGGCATCTAGTTACAGGACAAAGTCTCTTAATTATAATGGGTCATACTTTAGAGTTCATTTTTTATCTTTCTACTCACATGTACAGTCTAAGAAATATGTACTCTCTTCAGTAGCTCCTTTTTTGTTATTTGCTGGGTGTATGTGTGGGTGAATGTCTCTCAGGATGTTGGACGTAATCAGAGGTGAATTTGGATCAATAGACTATCACTTACTAGAAAATCAGATTAGTTACAAGTGGAAAAGCAAGCTGAAAATGCAGAGCAAAACACACCATGCTGCATGTTTCCCACCACCCCTGCGTGCTTCTTCCAAAAAATTGTACTTGCCCAGGCTGTAAATTTATCTCTGTGGTAATTGCCTCTGTACTGCACCCAGGTTATGCAGCCCTCTCTTTTATCAGTAGCACCAATCTGCAGATGCACTGCAAAGGGTGCGTACAGTAGCACCTTCTTCTGGGCCGTGCTTCACCACCAGTTAATTAGCATTTGCAAGGACACAGCCAATAGCTCTCACTGGCACACCTTTTACATAAACATTATGGAGCTTGCCTTTCACAGCTGGAGAAATTGAGACAAAGAAGTTGCTGAAGGTGAGAGGGAGTCAACAGCAGCCCCAGACCAAAACAGAAGCCTTGCTCAATCAGTTTTCTTCTCTGTCTTACAGACATTAATCTGAATGTAGCTGCACATCTACTCTCTGTGACTTATTCTGTGTAACACCAGTGAATTTTTTTTTTTTTCAAAGCAGGCTTTGATTTCAGTTTGTCGACACTAGTTGTCACTGGACATTCAAAGCCCACCTGGATGCGCTCCTTTGAGACCTAATCTAGGTGATCCTACTCTGGCAGGGGGGTTGGACTGGATGGTCTTTCGAGGTCCCTTCCAACCCCTAACATTCTGTGATTCTGTGATTCTGTAGTTGTACACACATATGTAATTAGGTAGGCTCATCAATGTGCTACAGAGGCCCACTGTATATAGTATTCCTCCATAAACCACGGGAAATGAAGTGCCATGAGTCTCCTTGCATGTTCTCATCTGGAGGATGCAAAGCAAGAGTGAGTAACTGTTTAAATGTTGTTTCACAAAAGCAGGCAGTGCTCATGTGGCTGTGTGACAGATGTTATACCCTGTCCAGTACACTGAATTCCTTATAGCCAAATGAAAATAGCTAGTTCACATAGGTTTCAGACTAAGTGTGGTTTCAGCAGGAATACAGCTCATGGCAAAAATCCAGTATTTGCCTTGGGAAATGTCCCTGTTTGTCCACATAAGAGCTGAACAGTGTTTGTGGCTGAAAAAGCTATGGATTCTCAATTGTGCACAGACTCTCCTCAATCTAAATACAGGCCCTGATTTTCAATGATTTACCCTCTCTGCCTGCCCAGCTCTCCAGCCTGGCTGAGGAGCTGCATGTGTCAGAAGGAGGATGTAGAAAGACTTGTTTTGCCTCTCAGAGCATTTTCTTTCCTTTTGCAATGCTACAGTAGGTTGGCTTTTTTGATCCCAGAACCTTTCTGAGGGTTAGTCTCAGGTGTTTGCTTTTTTTCAACAGGCCTAGGGTTTTCCCTTTATTATTTATTTTTGCTTTGTTGCTTGGGGCAGCCCTTTTCAGTAGAGTGGGGCCATAAAAACATTTCCTGATGAATGGAGGCATGGCTGGGCCAGGCAGAAGAAATGAGTGAAAGCATTAGGACTTCAGCAGTAGAGATATAATTGTCCTGGGTAAGCATAAATAGTCCAGCAGCACTTATCCCATATGTCCTAGCTACATAGCACCCCATCTCACTAGCTAGATGTTTGTTTGCTGGTCCAGGACCAGGATGCCCTTATCCTTCCCCACCTATGTTTCCTCTCATGTACTATGGGCCTGTGTAAAGACTGTTGACTAGTGCGGTTTCCCTGCCCTCTGCTTTTCCCTTCAATGTGTGCTGCAAGGAGTTCTTTCAACTCCTCATTATTCCTCCTGTCTTTTCTGTAGGGCAAGGACCAAGGCTGCAAGTGGCTTTGCTCACATATAGGAGGGTCTATGGCCAACCCTGAGCCCCACTCCTTAGGCAAAGGAGATGTTGATCTCATGCTCACAGAGCCCAGGCTCCATGGATGTCTGTTAATCAGTCCCACAACTGCTGAGCAATTTTCACAGAGAGCTTGGTATCAGGGGATCCACTGATTTTTCACATGCAGGGAAAGGACAGTTGCACAAAGCTTGCTGCCTGAAGTACCAAAATGTGCTGCTCTGCTCTGTGCCCCACTGCATGGGGAGCTCAGCAACTGCAGGAAGCCTCGTGGTGTCAGCAGCTGCCTCTCTGCAGGGGAGCAGGTAGTGAAAGGTGGCATCCTTCTGCAGCTTTTTCTGCTTCATCCTCCCTATGCTTCATCACACAACTGAGCTACACTCTGCAGCACTTCTAATTACAATGCGAAGTGATCACAAAAAAACTGGACTGAAATAGAGCTGTGTAAGTCACAGCAGCTGGATGTACAAGGGCAACTGGCTTAGGAAAGGTGCAGGCGCAAGCTCTTGGAAGTTGGAGTGCAAAATTGCAGTGTGCATCTCTTTTGAGTGACTACAAATGTGCACTCCCAGCCAAACGTTTCCTCCCTGATGGCCACCAGATAGCTTAAATGAAAACCCAATAAGTTATCTGGGAGGTTTCTGTGTGGAAATTATTTCAATATAGCTGACATGTTGCAACTCACAGCCCAGCTGATAAGGTCAGCATCTTCTTTGGCTCACATACTTACCAAGCTATTTGTAAAGGTGGACCCATACGCTGAGGTTAAAGGTCTGTATTAATTAGAAGGCCAAATCTGAAACCTTGGGAATGAAAGAGAATTGTCAATCTCACATGCCCTCTTTGATGCAGCCTTGGCAAATGACATCCAATTGGATTTAAAGGGATCTACAAGTGCAGAAAACTTCTTCCACCTGAATCTCCTTCCAGGCTCAGGGCTAAGGTCATAATTGCAGGACAACATCACTGGAAAAGGTCTTTGGACTTTACTGTCATTCTATAAGCATTTTTTGGACTAGGATTTTTTTTTTTGTCTCTACGGAGAAGTCAGAAGAGGAAATGTTCTTTAATTTTGAAATTCATGTCTGTAAGTGAGTTTCTGGATGCTTGGAGAAAAGAAGAAAAGGTGTCAGTGATTTCACATCTGTACATCCCAACCAGGTGAAAATTCAATGTCCTGCATCACATTCCTATCCCAATTTGGTGCCCATTTGTCCCATACTGCAGGAAATGCTGCTGTGAATCCAAAAGTTGTGAAAGCTTTCCCAAGTGTTGCTGTGTTGTTATGGGCTGTCGCCCCTGGGTAAGGGTTTGTCTGCCCCATTGGTGAGCTCCATCCTTTGAGTGCACTGTGGAGCTGTGCCATAGGGGTTGCAGTCTGCAGAGCATCTTGGGGTGGCATGGGCTGTCTTTGGGTCTGAGCAGTACCCACAGACATGGAGTTGGTAAGGGTTATGGAAGTCCTCTGTCCTCTAGCTCACTTCAGGTGTCAGGAGGGGACCATGAAGGACCTGCAAAACTGCAGACATGCTCCACCACACCTGGCATTAGACAAGATGAAACTTTATTTTGCTGGGACTGACAATTTGTTTGCTGGCCTCTCCCTCTTTTTTAAAAAATACCCTTTATATTAAATTAAAATATCCTCTAAAGAAGAAAATATTTTGAAAGTTGAATAAAACCATCATAGGATGTCAAAGAAAAACATTTAATATTTAGTATTTGCTGGAATAAACAAAAATGAGGAAAGAGGCAGGACAGAAAGAGAGGGATAAGGAAAGAGTAAAAATAGACTGATTGCAAAGTGTATCTTAACATTTTGTTAAGTGCTGCATTTCCCTGTTGCCCACACAGGACTGAAGGAGATGGTTTTGTAATTCAGGCACAGCTGTACCCTGTGGGTTGGGAAGCAATGTGCTTTGGTGAATGGGAGCTAGGTGGGAAGATGGGCACTCCTTTGTGCTAACTGCTTCTCTGCTTAGACTCTGCTGATCAAGTCTAAGACCTAAGTCAACCTAAGTCTTTCCACCAGTCACCCTTCCTGAAAGCAAAAGAATGGACAGCAAGCTACTTACCATCTTATTCTTCTTTTTCCACCAGGAATGAATCAGGTACAGTGGAATTAATCTCTAAGGCTGGGCTGAATCTCCACTCAGTGATGCCTGTTTGCCTCCGCTCTGTAGAAAGACATCAGAAGCCAAGTCTTAAGAAAGCTAAGATCAGGTGGGATACAGCCCCCTTAATGTTGGTAAGAGGCAACACCTAAAGCACGGTAAATGAGTATAAGCCTGCTGCAGTCAGACAGGGACAGCTGTCCCCTTGTTCTGGCAGCAGTGGCAGAAGGAAGAGCAGGCAGGCAGGAGATCAGGAAAGAGTCCCTGCACAGAAGTGACTGTGTACAAGTCTCCAGTGGGAGTTAATAATACAAAGATGATAATAAAGACATTCACAACAGTGTATCAGTTCCAAATCTTCTCTTAAGAGTAGCCTAAACATCCTTGCCAGAGTGTCTAAAAGAGGAACTTGAACTCCCCAGGGAAAAATCTGCACGATACTCACCAGTGGAGTCAGAACCGTGTGCTGGTAAATGCGGAAAGCACTTTTGTGGACTGGTATCTGCATGTTTACAGATATCAAGGAGAAACCAAACTAGGTACCATCAAGCATGGCTGTGCTAGCATGCTGGTCATTAGGCAACAGAGAATAAGCTAGCAGCAAAGGCAGAGGAGGTGGCATCTGGGAACATCAACAAAGAATAAAGCTTTCTTTCTCCTTGAGCCAGCACTGGCAAAGGGAAGAGCAAAATGTCATCTAACAAATGTATCTCACTTCTACTGACCAGTCCATCAGGACTATGCTGGCAAATAGGAAACAAAATATATTTTTAAATGTCAAAAATCTAAAGAAAACCAAATAATACCTGAGATATTATGTCTAGATATAGGACAACATCTCTGTGTAGGCCACCACCACCTCCAGACAGGTTTTTCTTTCTCCTGAAACATGAAGACAATCTGTCTTTTTTTTTTTTTTTTTTTAAATGTCTGTTGAATGGCTTGGCTAATGGCTGCGAAACAGTATTTAACTATTGGCAAAAGCAGCTTCTGTTTGCTCTGGTAACTGTATTTTCATATACTGAATTTTTCTACCTTTGTATTTTGAGTGAGTAATCTCCCTTGGGGGGCCACAATTCTCACCTGCTCAAACTCTCAAGTCCACTGCACTTTCCACATGGCATGGACACAGTCACCCTGTGAACTGTTGGAGAAACTACACTAGCATTTTCTTTTGCAGAATAAACCGGTCTTATTCTCTTTTGTCCCTGCTCTACCATGCCACAGTTGTGCTAATTACATTATTTCAGGGGTCTCAGGAGTCCCTTGGAAAACAAGAAATGCTGATGTTAGTGGGATGAAGGCATTTATGCTTTATTGGCCACTATTTTCCATGGGCATAATGCTAAAGCTAAACAAATAGGCCAGCCCTAAATGCACACAAATCCTATGATCAGCAGCTCGGAGCTGCCAGACTGAGTTCTTTGCCTCCTGCAGGTGTCAGGGGGAGGTTTTCAGGGTTCCCCCCCTACCAGGCATAATGAAAGGGCTGTTCCCCTCTACCCTGGTGCAAGCCAGGTCTCTCAAAAGGGCCCTCATTTATGAACAAGCACAACCTTTTCACATGGCATGGATCAACGGCTTTACATTGGAAACGGAGTGATCCTAGGCAGACTGTACCCCTCCTGTGAGGTGGACCCTCCTGGGGGCTTTGAACCAGCAGATGAGCATGACGGCCTAAGTGTTTACATCCAAAAGAGCATAAGAGGAATACAGCTCCCTGGCAAAAGGCTTTCTTTCAGCTGTGTTATAGAACCCAGATTTTCCTTCAGTATTCCACCTAATAAGAAATAATAACTCCTGTGTAACATTTCTCAGCTTCCCAAGTGCTTTGCAAAAAGGATCAGTGTCAGATGAGGAAATGGAAGCAAAAAAACTCTGAATGCCATCCACAGGGTCACCAAGTTCCCTTGTTTTCAGCTCTAGCCACTAGGTTCTAGTGATTAAGCAGGGTAGGAGGACTTCTGCAAGACTATGGAGGACCTGGTGCTTTTTCAGGTGTGCTTTTGTCTGCCTCAAGTAGTCCTAGCCTGTTCCAAATACAGGGAACTGGGAAATGACAGGGACACCACTGGTGCTGAGCATAAGGACATAGAAACTGTACAGGAACACTCAAATGTTTAATTATTTTTAGAGTCCTATAACCATCTATGTATTTATTCCCTAACTACCCTTACCCAGAAAACATTATTTTTACTGTTCTATGTATGGGAAGTGGCAGCTTTCTGGTCTCCAGAAGGGCTAGTGGCACAGATACAGGCTGTAGCAGAAAGAGGCTTGTGCTTACTCCCCCACTGCCTAGGCAAGCAGCTGTCCCCTCTCCAGCCTTTCCTGCCTAACACTGTAAGCAAACCCATACATGGTTGCCAGCAGAAGAGCTCTCAGTGGCTATAGAACAGGCATCACTATTTGCCCCTTAAAGTAGTAATAGAAAGATAATTAGAATGGCAAATAAAGTGTACAAAAGGGGAAAAAAAAAAAAAAAAAAGGAATGAAAATGGAGTTTCATTTGACCATGCAAACAGACAAAGAGGTAAAACTTGGATAGCAGCAGAGGGGTTTGAGACAGCTTTTGGTGCATTCAATCTATTGCCTCTTCACTCCTAGTGGAAAAGATTGCATACATCATCTTACGATATTTATTGTTCTAAATAAAAGACCTACACCAATAGAGCTCTCACACTCACTTCATACTCCATTGTATTGGCTTCTTGCTAACACTTACCAGCTGAAATAATGTTATAACAGCACAGAGTCCATAAGAGTATATTTTATGATACCACTACAAGACTCTGTGTGTGTGTAGGGGAAATATATTTTCTTTTTTCCTTAAAAAAAAAGGTAGAAAGAATAAGATGATAGTACGAAACCTTCAGCCTCTAGTAATTGGAGCCAGACCTGCTGGCTGACCAGAGGTAGATACTGACATGCCACAGTTTTGCAAAGGCTACAAGTTAATAGCTTTGGACCTTTTCTAGTTACAGCAAGTTGAGTCCTTTTGGGACATTCAAAGGCCAAAAGACCCAGGAAAGATGAAAGACCTACCTCTGTGTATTTTCCTTACAGTTTCTCTGGTGTATATCCTGTGAGCAAGGATGTGTGAGTGCCTGAGCACAAGAGAGGATGGTGTTGTGAAAATCAATGATGGCAAAATCTTTGCCATTGTTTTATCACATCCCAGTAATAAAGGTAAAGTTCCATGGAAGAGTGTGGGGAAATTCTGCTGCTGTTCTGTTCCCAAAACAGTCATGGCTGCAGTTAATATGAGAAGTGGTCTTCCATTTTTCTCTGACGCTGTAATCTAAGTTACTACTTACAAATTATGAGACTTCAAATATCCACTTTTGGCAGTGTCCAAGCAGTCAGTCTGTTTGCTGCAGGCTTGTGAATGAAGGGTGTAAAGGTTTTCAAGTAAACACTAACCAGAGAAGTAGTTCTGTATTCATCCCTCTGGTGGATTCAAACTCCATTTCCGATTTAGCTGTAATCAGAGTTAATAAACACAATAAGAAGGCAGAACTGGAACAGGTCTCTGGGTCACTGATCTGAGTTCTTTGCCACCAAATTTGATGCTGTGTTTTCCCTTTCATTAGCTCATCAGGCTCTCACAACTGCAATGTCTTAGATAGACTTGATGGCTTTCACCCCTAAACGAAAGTCACTTCCTCAAGGCGATTCCAGGGCAATGGCAGGATAAAATCCAAATGTCCCGAGTCTCAGTCACTTGCTCTGTTGTAATGCTAAAAAACGTGTCCAAAGCAATGCTGAAGGTGGGTCATGCCTATGGCCATACAGGGGAATAAAATTGTATTTTCTTTTTCTAATTCATTGGAATACCCATGAGAGAACAATGACCAAGATAAAAGCTCAGCAAAGACAAATAAAGAACTCCACCTCTTCCTCAAAAGATATGAAAATGTTAACTGGAGAGGGCTTTGGTTTGTTTTTGCTTTCTCTACAACACAGAGAATGTTAATGAATTATACTGTTAACTGGGACATAATCTTGTCTATAAGGGATCAGGGGAAATTTATATGTGGGACTACCTCAGATAATGAGAGGCAATTGGGAATTTTGGGAAGAGCTGAGAGATTGGCATGGGGAAATAATAATTACAGATTTTACAGTATTCACTGAGAAATGCTACGGAGAAACCTCTTTGGTTTTAACTGCGAGCCTTGGTAGAAAAGGAATTAGGGTACCTGGTGTTAAAATCTCCTCAAATCCCTCAAAGCTTTAGTGATGCTCTAATGCTTTGGCTGGTACACTGGAGTTTGCTTAGCTGATACAAATCATATTTCCAGGAAAATTCATACATTACACTTCCAGATGCCAGCCAGATGATACAGGGATATTTTGGCTTGGAAGCTTCTTTTCTCCTTTTCTCTTTTGCTTAAGAAGAAAAGAATTGCTTGTGTGTTGTTTACAAAGATTTCAGCATGATGTCTACTATTTTAGCCACGAACACAAAACAACCTTGACAATCAGAATGTATTTTTTTCATCCTCCTTCATCCAGACAAGTAAGAAGTCATCAATTACAATCCTACACATGAAATACAAATTTAGCACTACAGAAATGAAAACTAAAGCAATTTGTACCTTTACTATTCCAAGGGGATTCATTCTTGCTCTGTTTACTATGAAATATTTTCTCTCTTGAAGTCAAAGTTATATCAATGTCACCGACCTTAAGTTGAATCATAGTAAGAAGATGATATCCTGGCATTCCTGGCATCATCTCGTCATTATTGAGCTTGCTAATAAGCATGTGTTTTTAACCAATGCTCAAGTATTTGTTTTCCTTAGGTTGCAGTCCAGCTTGATTTATTTCACTTGATAACATCAAATTTAACAGTAAAAAATGTATTTTAGAAAACCTGACTTTTATCTGATGTCCAGTAAATAAATTAACTTTATCATCAAAATAGTAAAAAATGTTTCTTTACGCACTATATAATCTTTCTTAATAATAGCTGTCATGACACTAACAGAAAAAAAAACAGCTAAAAAAGCAAAAGTGAATGAATGTCTATAGATGCAGAGGTTTTTGTACACCTTCTTGTGAACAGCTTGAAAAACAGAAAGACAGTTCTGACTGGAAAGTCCTATTTAACCTCCAGTTCTTATCCTTCTCTTGCCACAGAAAGCATCCGAATATTAATATGGGTGTTCATCCTTCTACTGCACTGTTCTGTCAATTTCCCTGTAGTTGGTGCTCAGTGACACAGCATTTCACACATGTATGTACACACACACATGTACACATGTGCACACTGATCATAATGGGTTATAAATCATCAGGGTAAGTAGAGGAAGGGACCTCTGTGTCATGCTGGCTCTTGCAAGAAATGTTAACACATAAAATGCAATAGAAACATTATAAATGGTGCATCTCAGTCTCCAACAGACCCAAAAGGGACCCTGTATTTTCACTGCTGGAGCATACATTTGAATGTATGGGCACAGTTATACTGAGACTTTCAACAATTCCCTGTGTTCAAGATCAAAAATGTTATCACTTGCCACCCGACCCCTGTGTCTGAATGCATCTCTGCAACTCCACACCAACTCCAGATTGGTGGATGATGCCACTCTGGATTTATGCTTAGATAAATGAGGAGGCTTTGATTGAAGAGGTGCCTGTGTGACATCGCTGTGCAGGACCATCTCTCCCACAGACCTCTGCAATGCTATTCCACTGCTCTCCTCCTCCTCTTGTAAAACTCTCCTTCTAGGGATGTTTGATGACATAGCTGGGTAGCACCAATGTTAATGATAAGCATTGCTCCTTATTTCCCTTCTTCTCTCTGGTCTTTCCCATCTATTGCTTTTTGCCTTCCACTCGGACTACTTGCGAAAGGGATCACCTTTGGGCTGGTCCAGCACAGACCAAATGCAGCGGGGCTCTGAAACATTGCTAGGTTGCCAGGACACTAAGGGCCATGCTCATCCTTCATTATTTTAGGGAGCAAGGAAGATGCTTAATTTGGCAATGTGTCCACACTGCAATGGTTCTATCTCCACTGCGGTGAAAATGCATTTTGTCAAGACAATTAAGCCTTGCTAAAATCTGGAAAGGTTTCAAAGTGCTTATCTCTCTCTGTGGTCTGGAGAAGCCTAGAGCAAATATGCCTCACAGAGCATTATAAATTAGGTGGGATACTCTGGGGCTTATGTAACCAATATAAAAACCTCCAAGTACCATATCACCAATCCAAAATAACTACCCTCCCTGTGATTACTGTCCCTATTACAGTAGCACAGCGACACTTTTGTATGATGGGCTGGCATGGAATTATAATCCTGGTTTTCCTTGAACACAAGGCCAGAACTTGAATCCAAACCCTGATGTGCTTTTCCATACAGTATTTCAAATTGGTGTGTTCAGATGGGAAAGTCAGGACCACTGCCTTAGTGCCTAGGATATTTGGCTGAACCTGATGTCTCTGCTTTTGAGCATATGGTTTATTGAATTGTAATACATTTCAAGATAATTCTGACTGCCCTGTTCTGAAGGGTTTGTATTCTCAAGTTGAACATGCACAAGAATAAAGATTCTGATTGCAGCTTTAATATCAAAGTAATATGTTTCAATTGACTAAGCAGGCCACTAACAATTTAGATAAAGGAATGCAATATAACAATTAATGAGCTATACACAAATTCCTCATTGTTCATTAACCCTTCAGAGGCTGCATATCTGAATATAGCCCATGTTTTCCCTTCATTTTGCCAGCACACTAAAAGATGGCAGAGTTCTCAAGATATGCTGCTAAGAGGTTGTTTTAATGTATGGTAAGTGATATGCATAAGCATTACAAAATAATACGTACAAAGCACTGGTAATGGTCCTAACAGAGGTAATGGAATTTACTGTACTCTTTACAGGGTGAAATTTTAGTTAATATCCATTATAAAATCAGCTATCTCAAGAAGAGCTGGGTTTGCAAGATCAGTCAGCCTGGGGCAAAACTCTACTTGAAAGAGCAGCAGGATAGGAAAGCTTTCAGGGAATGGGTTACCCACTCCCTTATTCTCGACTTCAGCCCCAGCAAAAATGAAAACAACCCAAGGCTGTTTGTGCATGCAATATTTTTCTTTAGTAGCACGGTAAACACCTCATGGTACTGTTGCTCACATTGCAGCATCTGGTATGCTCTGGAGAAGACCAGATATGGTAGTCAGGTGATTTCATGAGAACCATCATTTTTCTTATGAAGTTCTTCGACCTTATGGGTTTTGGTAAAAAGGTCAGAATTACAAACCCTGAAAAATGTGAAGAAATTGCTGTCATAAAAATCCAAAATCTTTCTTTTGTTTTCCTGACTCTGCCAAGCCTTCTTCATGAAGTCCTTGGGGTAGAAACATTAGAGTAGGTTGTCACAGCTGCTTCTCCCTTTGGATATTCTCGTTCCTCCTGATCCTTTTGTCTCTATTTGCTTGATTATTTGTCAGAGCTTTTTAGGTTGGAAATGGCAGATCGACATGGATGTACATTAGCTGGAGTAAACAAGAGTATTTCTACTGATGTCAGGGGAAGTATGGCACAGTGGGCTATATTACCCTTTTTAACAACTCAGAACAACAAAATCAGTGAATTTGACATACATGTGACCTATGTGCAAATGACACAAAATTATCAGAGCAGAAATTTGAGGCATATTAAAGTGGTTCTCTGAAGTACACACTGTGAGTCTTTAACCAAGTCAGAACTCAAGTGAAGGGCTCCTGGAGACCATCCCAGCATCACAACTTCCCGGCAACTGAGGATGCTAAAAGGCCATAGAAGTGTATGAGACAACTGAGTGAATCATGTCTATAATTCATTCACTTGAATTTACTTTTCATTCATGGAAACAGTGTTGGTAATTCAGGAATGTTTTAGGTACTGATGAGCAGTCATCCCTCAGAATCAAGGACTTTTCTGCTTCTCACATCACACCACCAGTGAGTAGGCTGTGGGTGCATGAGGTGTTGGGAGGGGGCACAACTGGGACAGCTGATCTCAACTTACCAAAGGGATGTTTCATAACATATGACATCATTTTCAGCATATAAATCTGGGCGAGAAGAAGGAAGGTGGAATGGACACGTTCAGAGTGATGGTGCTTGTCTTCTCAAGTAATGGTTGAATGTGATGTGAGCCCAGTTTTCCTGGAGATGGTTGAACACCTGCCTGTTGATGGGAAGTAGTGAATGAATTCCTTGGTTTGATTTGCTTCTATGTGTGACTTTTTCTTTACCTATTCAACTGTCTTTATTTCAACCCATGAGTTTTCTCACTTTTACTCTTCTGATTCTCTCCCCCATCCCACTGGGGGGGAGTGAGACAGTGGCTCTGAGGGGCTTCATTGCCAGCTGGGGATAAACCACAACAGATGTTCCGTGGTCATGGCTTCATCACAGCTCATGGCCAGGGAAGCAATCCTTCTACAAACTAAAGTTTCAGCCTAAGCAAGTTTTTGTATTTTTTCCCTACACAAAGAAGGAAAATTCTGCATTCACAAAGGACCAGACTCCTTTGTCCTAGTAGCACTTAGTGACCAGTCTCTGCTATAGTAAAGGTACAAAATATATCCTTAAAAATAAGTACCAGGCCATAAAAAAATAAAATGCTTGACATGGTTTGAGAACAATTCTAGTTGCTTTTGAAGGAAATTAATATAATAAGACTGCATTATCACATGACGTTGTGACTGCAGATTCCTGTAGCTTTCTGAGATGTGTGCATGGTAGATATTTCAGTTATTTCCTGTAACATTTGTATGTATGGCACATCTTTCGTTGTTCCTAAGGCTCACTTGTACCTTGAAATTATAATTTTTTAATTAAAAATGTTTGTATACAACTAAACAAATTCAAGGTGGACAGTAACAATATTCAAGGTGGACATAGGCAAAAGCAAATAGAAAAGGAGACAGACAAAAAATAAACCGTCATTTTAGATCTGGGGTTCTTGACTACTTTGGAAAAAGGATCTCAGAAAAAATCCTACTCTGCATTTTTTCCCCTGGTGCATCAAAGTTAAAAATCAAATCAATACAATCTTAGTATTAGATGGTGGTGACAGCATGCGGACATCAGTGCTGTAATTAAAAAGCCATTCAGCTCAGTTGGTAAAATGTAATTTTAGCTGTAGTCACTGGCTGTTTCCAAGCAATCTATTTACCCCAAAATGTCCTCAGGCATGGACTGAAGAGTGTGAAATGATCGAGTTTTAGTTATCCTCATACATAACAAATTTCAATTATAATTCCTACTGTAAAAAATGTTATAATAATATTACACTGATGTCCCTGTGCTAACTGGCACCAGGGACAGAAGAACAGAAAGAAACTTTCTCTGCCTAACTACTCCCATTAGTCCCATTTTGCATGGGACTTCTTCCCTGAGTCTGCACAGGGTCTAATCCCAGCTGCTGACCAAGGCACCATCCTGTGCTGCCCTGCTCCATGGCCCATGCCAGAGATCATCCTGGGAAATGATGCTGCAATATTTCCCCCTGCTCTGGTAGGGACCATCAGAGAAAAATGTCTCTCATTGCTTAAAGACTGGCACATATCTGGCTTCAGATCCTGCTCACAGAAAAAGCTTAGGGCCACTCATTAAGGTAGCAGCAAAATTAATGGTAAGCAAAGTTAAGTGAAACTCACATAGCATTTATCTTTCTAAGCTAAAACTATCAACCAATTAAATTGGGTAGCATGGCTGAATTAAATATTAAACTTATTTACAGATAAGAAAACTGACAGAGATATTCAAAATGCCAGTTTTGACGGTGGTATCTCAGGACTGGTCTACAATTGGTATTTCTTTTGGCTTATTTATTTTGGGTTAACTTATTTCTTTCTAAAACGCTGTATGCTCATGGGCAACCCCACGGGCAACCTTGTCACTGTTCTAAGTCATCTGATACTCTACTGCACATTATGAAACCCACGGAGATGACCTTCCTTCATCACTGCAGGGGTGTCTGTGTCAGTAACCCCATTCCCTGCACTAAGTGCACATCTGCCTGTTCCTCCTGCTGCTTGGCCAGCTCCTGGGGGTCAGTCCTTCCTTTCTGCTGTATCGTCCCACCGTGGATTTATCCTGGTGGGAGCCACCTTGCTGGTTAAAAGCAAACTCTGCTTCAGGACCCCTGAGCTGTCCTGTTTACTCAGCAGTGAAATTTACTGTGTGCCTGACCCCTTCACTCACTCTGCAGGGGGTATAGGATACCCTCCTTCCTCAATCACAGCAAAAACAGTTACTCCAACAGATGAAATGAGTGTGTACAGCTTACTGAACTGGTTTCACCACTTGCATCCATGTATCTTGATGTAGGCCAAGAGACTGGTTTTGAAAACCAGAGCTTATCAATCTGATGGATCCAGAACCTGGCAGAGGACTGGAGATCCAGCAGGAATATAAGTGCAACAGTAAAATAATTTCTGGTAAATATGGAAGACAAGTTTCTGTCTTTGAGGAAGGGCACAAATAAAAGTAGAAGCAGTGAGACAATACATTTGCTTAATTCCGTGCTAAACCTGACTTGGAAAAGAGGAAATGTTCAGATAAAAAGACAAATTACACTGTGATATGTAGTGTAAACACATATACAGCTTGGCATTCTCTACTCTCAGCTCTTGTCATGGTAGCTATTACTGTCTCGCCTCTGCCCAGAGAGCCTGGCACTATCAAAAGCAGTGGTGAGCAGCAAGGAATACCATATATGCTACAAGCAGATGGTTTGAAGTACAGACACTTTGACTGTAGTGTCAGATAAAAAGTTTAGAACCATTTTCCCGACTCATCAGCCTCAAACTCATACATAGTACAATGAGCTAAATGGGCCAAGACTTACAGTGCAGAGGTTTCCAGAGAAGTTTTAAGGCCCTTCCCTTTGGGCTGCTTCAGGATGCAGGTTACTCTGCACTGCATCTTATGCTGACCTGTGTTTGTTAAAAAGTGAGACTGTAAATTAGAGAGTGAGCCTTTATCTGGCATGTAGCTGGCTCCTGTTCCTGAAGGAGAAGGGGGGCACCAGGCAAGCATCAGAAAGAAGCTGAATTTTCTTAGTTTCTCACTGCTTCTCTCTGCTGAATTCTTCCTTCTTTTGAGGGAGATGCTGCACTGCAGCATCCTTCAAAGCAAGGTCTGATGGAAGAAACACATACACAATTACTGGACTGTCTCTGCTGCTTCTCTTTAGCCAGCCAAGTCCCTAACAGCCCTATTACACTTGGTATTTTTTGCCATCCTCAAAAATTTGTCACAGATGCTGTTTCCTCTCTATGCATGATTCATTATTCTGAAAGCTCAGAGGGACTACCAAAATGAGGGATCCTTTGACATCTCTGTCAGTTTACCATGGCCAAGCTTACCAAAATCTGAGAAGAACAAGCACTCCCACATGTATGAAAAAAATCACAACTTATCATTGCTTGCATGGCCATGGGGCAAAGATGCTTGGATTTTAGTGCAGCTGTTGATGCAGAGCAGTGACCATGAATGGGGGCACTCCCAGTCTCTGATTTGCATCAAAGGGAAAATGAACCCAGAGAGGAGAGGACATGTCCCGAGAACTCTCACACACATCCCAAAGGAAGGGTGACACAGTGGAGAAATACAACAATGTCTCCTGAAGCATGGTAACTGGGAGAAGAAAGGACTGAGAAGGGTTAGGGAAGGGCTTATAAGGATGACTGAGAGGCAAATAGACCACTTTGGTGGCTTTTTGGGAGGGCACAAACCTCCTTCAGCCTTTGGGTGTAGTGCAGTGTCCAGCCTTCCACACTGCCATATTTTGGGGCACACATCTCACTCTATTCTTGCAACCAGACATCAAGGAGAAGGGGAGCACTGTGATGCTCCAAATGGACACAAGCCCTTTTGCTGTCCTCTGAGCAGAGAACATCCATTAGCTTCCCACCTGCATTGCTTCACGTGATCTTGAAGGCATAAACTTATCTGCACATTGTTTATTTTTAGCCTTTTAAAAGATTCTAGATTACTCTTTTGACACACAATGCCCACTGTTTTTCCCTGCTGTCAATAATTAATACAACATTAATTGACATTGGGTTTATATTCATGGTATGTTTCTTGAGCAATTCATTAAATTGTCCAGTCTTGCTGCAATAACATCCAAATATGGACTAAAGTAGATCTCATGCACAGTCCTGCAGGAGCCCCATGTGAGACCACAAAATGACCAGTACCCTACTCATTAACCACATGTGCTTATTTATTCAAAATTAACAGCAAAATTTGTTCCTCACTCTTTCCTAGAAGCCCTCCTCATTGCTGTGTACAACATTCAGCTGAACAAGCTGTCAAGTGGGAAAAGGAGTGGGAGGTGACCAGCTTTCTCTTCATCCTTTCAACTAGTGTGCAAACTGGCACACAGTAACTATCAGGGGGAGCACATATTTTTTAGTAGCCTGCAGGCTAAACATCCCTCCTCCATCTACCTGTCTATCTTCCCAAAGCACATTGCACTGTCACTCTGAAAGTACTTGGCATATGCAGAAAGAACTCCCAGGAAAGCCTGGAGAGAACTCAACCTGGCTCTTCCAGAAGAGTTAGATTAATACTGGTACTTTGACCATAAATATGGGCAAAAAGGTCCTTTTATCAGTGCAGAAGACAACACAGTGTTCCTCAAGACTGAAAGATCTCAAGGTATTAAATACCTGAACAGCAGATTGCTGATATTCAAGAGAGTATAGCAGGGTTTTTAGCCTATTTTTATACTGGTCCCTAGACATTCTCTTCTAGTCACTGTTGGGCACAGGCTACTCAATCAGCTGGCTCCTTGGTCTGACTTGATGGTAGGTGTTTTCCTAATATCTTAAATGATTTCCAGACTACTGAAACACCTTAGTATTGGTGAGTCTTCTACGATGAGCCTTGTAGCATGATGAAAATATACCCTAACCTGCTCACAGAGTTCAAAGACTGGTGCCTAGGACAAAGACTATAAGTATTAATAAACTCAGTATACTTTGGCTACAACTATATGGGTGAGTTAAATATGCCCAGGACTGTTTTCTGGCCAACTGGCCTGGAACAGCTTGAGTCCATATATACACCAACTGCCTAATGGGAATGGTCTCTGGACTGACCTAACTTCTGTATCATGTCCAGGAATTGCTTGGGAGAGCGCTAGTTGGCCTGCGTCAAAACTGTGCCAAGGACCCTTCCAGCAATTTAATGGTTCAGACAACCAAGTTTCAGTGCCAGAGGATTTTCATCTGAGTTGTTTAATTTACTTGGGTAGCATTAGCCTTTGGGAATCCAAGAGTCTAAGCTCATTGATAGCCTTCTATATATCACCTACTCTTATTAGCAAGAGTAATAGCACTTTCTTGATAGCAACACATATCTCCATTACAGCAGCTTTCAAATGGTCTGCTCTGAAGCAGCAACCAGGAGTGGCAAGCTTCCAGGTAGTCTGGCTAAGCACCTGCCTATGATACAGGGCGCCGTGCCGTTTCTGTTCCAGGATGACGTTATCTACATCTCTAGCAAGGTGGGCATGAATGTCCCTATGTCCTGAGTCTACTGCCAGTCACTCTAGGTCTGAAGCACTTTTGTCCCACAGTCTGTGCCAGCTGGACGGGCCTAAAAGCACCAAATGAAATTGTTCACAGAAAGAAATAGGTCAGCAGCCTTCACAGCTCTAGCCTCTTCCTCTCTAATACTTTGGTTCAGAGAATGGGCATCCATATGTTTGCCATGACCTGTTTGTGGCTGGCACCCTGGTGATCTTTCCTCCAGGGTGTCTGATCCTGCCCTGGAAGTGAAGCTGGCTGCAATGAACAGAGACATGCTGGGATAAACTAGGACAGCTATGGAAGCTGAATTTTTTGACACTAGAATTTTGGCTTCAGATGAAAATCTCACTAAAAGCAGCTTGGAACACCCTATAAAACAGGAACTTTTACCGTGGAGCTAGCAAGAATCTGGCTCTGCACTGTGTTTGTAACTCTGCTCTTTAATAGTTGCCTGTGTGCTGTTTTACCATTATTTTACCAGATGGCAAAGGCATTCAACCTCAAATAGCAGGACTTCTCCCTAAATGTATAAATACAAACATTTCCCACAGAATGCAACCTGATGTAAAACTAGTGGCCAGGGTGGTTTTCTGGTGATGTGTTTCCAAGCCCTCTGACTAAGCAATGTTTGTGGGCTTGCAGGCCCTGCATCTTATATCTTGGTGAGTGGGGAGACCCCAAGTCAGGGTCACTGCTTGGGGAGCATCCAGCGCCTGCACTCCACATATGCCGGTCCCATATGAAGCACATGATTGGATGTAGCAATGTCTCAGTTCTGCATTTCAGACTGATACAGTTGTCACAGGAGTAATGTGGGAATCTTTTCAGTTGACTTTGGGGGAATAGGGGCAGGCAGGCTCTCATCCCCAGGAATGCATGATCATTCCAAGTTACGGTGAGAGCTCAGGAAACCAGTGGATCCTTCTTTTTGTTTGTTTTGTTTTGCTTTGTTTTTGGTTTTGCTGTTATAATTGAGACAGAATAGAAACAGTGCGTCCCATTCTGGGCAAGTGTGTGTTTCCATCTCTCTCCTGGCTTTGGCTGAGCAGAGATGGTGTCCAGCTCAGCAGTAGCAGCCTGACTTGCGCTCTGATGTAGGATAGTTGCATAATGTCATGCGATCTCTTCTGTTCTCCTCCCTCACCCCACTGGGGATCTCTCATGATAAAAACAGTAAAAGGCTCTTGATTTATTTTGCTGACTAGAACATTTCATTATATTGATTCAGCTCATGAAAGCCCCACAAGGAAATGGAAAATAGCCCATTATTTTTAATTTCCAATTGGAAAAGTTACAACACATTCCTATTTATGATGTGCATGTTTTTTTTTTTTATCTAAATCATCAAATTCAGCACTTATTTTTAGAACAGTCTATTTCCATCGTTAAGGAAAGAATAAGGCTTGAACTTGTGGTTCTCTATATCACAAGCTGCTGAGGTTCAAAGAGATTATTCACATATATTTTGCACAGAGTTGGTGAGGAGGTGAAACTGCCAAATATCCTGAACTTCTCTATTTTGGGAAAAATGGTGGGCTAGGATGATCTTATAAAATGTATTCACGGCTTAAATTGAACAATTTAACACTCTGAAGCTTAAGTAAAAAATTAATAGAAGGCAAATCTTTGAAGTGGTGGCATGTGTGTAAGCTTCTTGTCCCCTGCAGCCAAAAAAAAAAAAGTCATCAAGGCTTCAGACAAGAAGCATTATGCATTTGAATTCTCCATGAAAATATTCATGATGTAGAGCAACTACTTGTTTTTTATATTAGAGAAAAGTTGCTAAAATGTGTTTATTTTGCTTCTCTCCGTATGATATAATTTGGAATATGTGCTTTTCATGACTTCTGCCTCATGGTAGCTTCATCCTTTGTGGTGCAATCATATACCCCTATGCGCATACAGGAATGTACATATATTTTTATACATACACACACACACACAAAGAACAAATAAACTAGATGCCCAGGAATTCTTGGCACATACTCTGCAATTTCTGCGTTGCTCTTGCTTGAAGCACATGTTTAACATTTTACTTAACTTGAAAACTTAGTAAGGTAGATGGATTAAGGAAAAAAAGCCAAAGGTTGAAAGGATGAATAGCTTAGAGAATAAAGCACTGGGCACTTACAGTACTGCTGGCATTGAATGCAAGGAATCAGTCCTACAGACCTCAAAAGGGTGAGGAATGAAACTCAAACATACCCGGTTTGGTCAGCCCCAAAAACCTAACTGAACAAAGACATCCCAAACCTGCAGCTTGGGTTAAAGAGCTAAGACACTAATCCAGTACAAAAGGCTTTATTCAGACTGTTTACCCTTTTGTATGTATGTATATACAATCAAAACTAATTTTTTTTCAGACCCTGATGTGAACCAGTGCTCTATACAAATCTAGGGGGAAAAAGTCCAGCAAGTTATTTCGCTGACAAAAGTGGCCTTTATGTTGCTTCAAAAGTGGCCTTTACTCTTTGCAAAGTTCCTTTAGAACAAGGTCTGTGAGGAATTTTGTGGAAAACAGAGCTACTTTACAGTATTTTCTCCGCATTTACTCTCTAAACATACTAAATCTGTGCTTTGTTAACTAAGCATTCAAATGTAGAGAAATCCAAAGAGCAGGTCAACTTTCTGTCCCTAACGACAGCTTTCCCTCTCAACCAACCAATGGCCTGGTCACACAACCTAACCTTCTGCCCTGGAAGATTTATCATCAGCTTTGCATATGTCCTTGTCGCTTTGAGCTAAATGGGGTTGCTCAACATGCCTTAAAATTTAGTGCCTGTGTATGCCTTTTCTCGACCAAAGCCCAAATGTTAGTGCTGCCAAAAGCTAGTTGTAGATGTTTTGCTCTTGTTGGTGAGTTCAGAATCCAGTGTAGTGTGTGTCTTGCTGCCTTGATTAAAAGGTAAGCTCTTCAGGGAGTTTGCCATCTTTTATTCTGCATAGCTTTCAGTGTACCAGGACTTCAGTTGTGGTCTTTAGGTGCTACCATGATATGGATAAATAAAAGACAATATGAAATGGTCCTATCCAAGAAAATGGAACCTTTAGAACCTGTCTACAGAAACCTTCTGTGAAAGATGTGAAAGGTAATAAAGAAAGGTAATTTAACCTATCTGAAAACAACTGATTGAACCAGCAATAAGATCAGAGATAAGGTAAAAATTTGGAATTTTTCTATAAACATTTTCTACCCTTCTCAGAGAAGCGCAAAATGAATGTATTACTCATCACTACCCAAGCCTTGCTTTGACTTATTCCTTCTTAAACAAACAAAAAAGACAACCCATGTCATTTTTTTTCTGCAAAGTGTTTTTGCAATACTTCTCAAGAGAAATCCATGTCTATACTAACAAAACTTACATATATCTCAACTAGTAAAAAGATAAGCTTCCAAGAGTTTCTAGAAGCTAGAAATGGATCAAATAAAAGTACACATGGGTCCAAACCTTGTTTCTTGTCTGTGGATATTAAGTATATTACTGTGAATATAGAGCTGAAAGACTATTCAGATGCAAGAAGGCAATACTCAGTTTCTTCTCCCTAAGACTGTTTCTTTGTCAGAATTAGGGGAATTCTAAAGGGCTTTTCACTCACACGAAAAGCCGCCTGCCAGCAATGATCATGATTAAACAAAAAGCATGTCCAATAGAGCAAGCCACTCATGTGACTATCATTTGCAACCCAGGTACTAGAAGCAAATGCTGGCTGCATACTTTGATCTAAATACACCCCAATTAAGGTTTGACTGATTATCTGTGCTCACAGAGTGGAGATAGGCAAATTTCACAAATGGCAAGGAAGAAACTTGGGTTTATGGAGTAATTTAACAAAGGTAACATAATGGCAATAACATAGAAACAGCAGACCACCTGCTCCTCTGCTGGGTTCACTTTCTCATGGGCCTGTCACACTGGAGAGCTCCTCTCACAAATAAAACAAGAAATAAGTAATTGTCCTGGAGAGCAATTGTTAAATGACCAGTCCTGAAATCTATCCTGATGGAAACTGATATTAAGTGCCATTTTTAAACCTGTATGAGGAAGTCAAAGGTCTTACTGATTACAGTGGAGTTTTAACCAAAAGATATGTGAAAATAATTAACGCTTCTCCCTTTGTGAACTACATGTGGATTTTGCCATATTATCCAAAAAGCTGTAGGTACAGGAGAAAATCTTCCTGAAAACAACTTCCAGAAAATAATGGAAAACATTAGCCTTTTTAAAGTTCTTCACAGTTTGTCAGAGATTTAGAACGTTGGTATTTGGGTAAGATATGATTCTAACTTAGTTTCTTTGCCTGGCGCTGGATATTTTGGCTTTATTGGCATATTTGTCCAATCACTATTGAGCAACATGGAGTGAAATTTTGAATAAATACCATAACATGTCTTAAAAAAAAATGCCATGAGAGATTGATACCAATAGATCTAGAACATAAGACTGCAATATAAAGTGTCTTTTTTGTTTTGGTGGATGAAAGAGGCTGCAACCGTAAAGGAACAGCGGTAGGATGCATAACTAGACAGAAGGCTCTGAAAGCAGGATTAATATGGGGTTATTTCACATTTATGAACAAAATGTGGGGAAATGAGTTAAAAAAATAGAGTCACTAAGACTTGCTCCAAAGACTGTTGAGATGGGCTGTTTTCCCAGAACCATTCAGCCTGGATCCTAAGGGACTAATTTTACTTTCAGGTGACGTATGGACATGAGTCAGCGCCTTGGGTAAGCATTTGAAAGCAGATGCCCATGCACCATTTGTTCCTTTCCTCTTGCCACTGATATAAATGACAATTAATATGCACATCTGAACATGCATATTCACTGCAGGACTGCAGACACTAGAGACCTTTGCTTCACTGTCATAATGTGTTTTTTCCCATGAGTAAATTTACTGCTAATTCTTTCAGCTCTCACAACTGAGTATTGTTAAAAATAGAAAAGAAAAAAGAAAAAATTACTCAGATTCAGTTGGTGAGAAATCTTAAAGTTTTCATTAAAAAGATGTTGACACAGATGTTGTGAGAGTTCATGTCTAACAGTGTCCTCTGCAGATTTGCTTTCCTGGACAGAGTAAGCAGGGGATTCAAGTCACCTCACTTCAGAAGTCTTCAGAAGAAACATAGATGTCCTAACCACTCTGAGCTTTCTTCACCATGGAAAGAAAAAAAAAATTCAGAGAACTACTCATCTTCATTTTTTTAGACAGTTATGCTGCTCAGATTGCCTCTAGAGGGGCCTATTTTCCTCCATTCCAGTGAAAGTTTATATTGAGGAGCTTAAGTTGATATGTCTAACTCTTAGGTACCTGCTTAGGGCAGATCTTCTCTAAGAGATATCCCTAGGGTTTCTGTCATGTCTTAGGTAGGCTCTGGTCAGTGTGTGGTGGGGTACTAAATGCATTGGAGAAGTCTGGACCATGAACGGAAAGGAGATAGCTCCCAAACTCATAAACTAATGAGGAGAAAATAGGGGATTTGCTTGGAATGGAGTTGACTGTGAGAGGTTCAGGTTTGGATCTAGACATGGACTTTGGGATATTATAGCCAGTGGAAAAGAGCAAGGGCCAAAATTTGGAGCAGGGATGGCACTGTTCTGCCTGTGCTCACAAAATGTCTTGGGTCAGTGCTTGGCACTAAGTGAAGCAAAATGCCTAAGCGCCATGGAATCAGCTCAGGGTCACATGTCAGCTTAAACACACATTTTTTTCCATTTATCAGTTCCTGTCACAACTGGAACATTAAGGCAGCAGAGATTTGGGGTGTGTGTCTGTTAATCTTACTTTACTGTGAAAATGTTCATGATAGTCCTTTTACTATCAAGATGTAATGCAGCTGATTAAATTACAAATGACACACTACATCAATTCTTATTAGAGATGCTCAGGTCTCTGAGTATGTACACTCATGTGGCTGATACCTCTCTTGCCCATTTCTCATAACATTCAGCCCAGTAATTATCAGAAAAGATTTCAGTCCAGACTTGAGGTAGTCACGCATTTCACTGTCAATCAAGGGTTTTATTTTTTTTGGTAATGTTTATGTGATAGCAGGGGTCAGAGGTTTTTAACCCTACTTCCCCTGGTGAACTATTACAATCCTCTGTTGGATTTTCTTGGGGAAGAAACATATCCTATTATGCTGCCATCAATTCTTCATCTTGTAGCATCACTTCACAATTCACAGATATGGTATCATTAAGGCTGAAATTCCACTGTATGTTGAACACTTTGTTTATTTCAATAAGACCTGAAAGATCTTGGGACTAGTCTTCAGATATGATGAGACCTGTCAAGAATAACTTCACCAGCTTTTCTGCACTAACAGTATTTTATTATTTAATGATAATTTAAGGTTTTACTAGAGAGAACTTGTTCATGAATAGTCTGAAAAAGATTATCTTTTGCAGACAGTTGTCTTTCATCCTTTTTTTACCCAAAACACAAATACATTTGGCTGAAAATTGAAAATGTTTCATTTTTAATGCAATAGTTTAAATTTTCTATAACAACAGGGGAGAACTTCTTGTGAAAAAAAAGGAGGGACAAAATCATCAGGTTGTTGACTGAAAAAATCCATTTTGGTGAAAAATATTTGGCAGAGCTATTTCTTTACAATTCTGAGTCCTACACATGTACACTGTGAAAACTTAATAAATCCTGGATAACCTCTATAAGTAGATAAAGTGAGAAACATAACATGATAGTTCCTGAAAGTGGCACCCTTTCCAGTTTTATAGTGGAACTTATGCTCCTTTAATAATATAATGATAATAAACTCTTTTATTCTTTTTCTACCATGTCACAATACAGTAAACACAAAGTATCCCTCAGTATAATTCTGAAGCACAGACTCAGCAAGAATTTAGAAGCAGTGCCATGACAGTGGAGCTGAGAAAATGAGACAGATAAAACTGTTGACAAAACTAATGTAATGTTTAATAGCGATGCAATTAATAGAAACCACCAAAGTATTACGATCTATAAAAAAGTGGTCCTTTTGAATAAAATCCACTTACATAAGGCAGACTGGATTTTTAATACAATGCTGCAGAGGCTCAAGGGCACTGACATAGTCCTAGCGTAGCCTTTTAATAAGTGAAGTGTTAGGGGGCTGGGCAACCCATGGGGGTGATATGGAGCCGTTTTCTTCCAGGTCACTGCTTTGAATCTGTCTCTGGCTGATGCTAGCTGAAAGCCATAAGTCTTTGATGACTTCTTGGTGGCCTCAAAAACTTCCCCTTTGGTTGGACACAGTATGAGTGGGTGTTAGTTGCACTGGCAAGCGCTTTCATGGTGGCAGGTTTGGCATGGGGATGGTGAGGCTGGGCCTAGTCACCCATGCAGACTGGGGTGGCATAAGCAGGGCCCGTTGTTCCTGTGCTCATAACTCAGGGTATCAACTGCTGTGCTAGTGCAATTGTGTTGGCAAAGAAGCTCCCTGCAGTCTTGAGGACAGAGAGTGCTTTATTCTGCATGGCTGTTCTCAATATCATTCCTGAAAAGTTTTTAGTAAGTGTGCTAATCCTAAAAATGTTTAATTCTATGAGTGGGTTAGTCACACCATTTTACACCTAGACCTCCCCCTCCCCGCACCACCTGGGACCTCAAAAGCAAGCTCACAAAACAGGGTAATATTTTCTAGCTATTTATTTATTTGCTACACTTACTTTCTAATGGAGTGTGCACGACATCATATTTAAAACATGACCTTAGAAACTTAAAAACACATCCGTTTCTCCCAAAGAATATACAGCTGCCAGAGAAAAGGGGACATTTGGTAAACTGCATGTCACTATCAGCTATTGATAGCCAGTGATTTGTTCTGAATCCAAAGGCTAAACCAAACCTCATGCTGCTGTATGTCAGATGCAATTGGTCCAAAGTCAAAGTTTTACAGCTCAGACAGGGTGCACTTTATCCTTCAGGCTGCTACTTAAGATAGCCATGACCCTGAGGAGAACCAGTCAACAAAACAGACAGACAAGAGGATGTGATTTGTATGCATCCCCGAGCCTGCTCAAATCACCTCTGACCTGCAGGTCAGGCTGCAAATGACAGCAGAGTGCATGCACCTGATCAGACAGCACATTCTCATTAGAAAGCCTGGGAAAAGGGGGCAGCTACACTGTGTTTACTCATAGACCAAATGCAATCTACCCAGGAAATGAGAAGAAAAAAGATCAATTTAGCTCAACAGAAGGATGTGAGCAACATGTAAGTATGTTATGAAATTCCAAATCAAACTGCTTATTCTTATAAGTCCAGATGGGAGCTCTCTGCCTGGGTGAGGTATGAACAGGACGGGTTAGCAGTAAAAAGGGATATTTATTTGCTGCAGAATATCATGCTAAGAATCTTTGCTGGGATGCATAAACTCTAATAAATAGAGATCCATGATCAGAGGCACTTATAGGACTGATCTGCTGCTGGTACTAGTTGAACATCAGTGCATTTTGATGATTTGATAGTCATGTCGTCATTGTTGCTAATTCAAATCATCAGTATGTAAAGTTATCCAGTAGTGAAGGCTGGATTTATCCAGCAGAAGGGCAGTGTTCATATGGAAATACGTTTTTTCCTAAATTTGGTTGTTTGGATATGGGAGCTTGTCAAGTTATCAGAAAGATCAAACTCATGGATTTCCTGACAGGCTTCTGCAAAGTTCGGAGACAGACAGTGCTGAGGTTTTGGTTTAGGACAATTTCCAGTACATTGGGAGTACAGTTGGGATTCGAAGGGTCTGTGTGTTTGGTGACTGTATTACTTTATACAGAGACTAAGGACCACCCTTCCTAGGTTATCCAAGTTTGCATTACATTTCTTATAAATTTCACCTGGCATTAGATGGAAGGTTGCCGTGCTGCCACGATCCATCTATACTAAGCAGGCCTCCCGATGGCAGTGAGGGACCTGTGGCCTTGGTACGTGGCACCGCATGTACAGACACTAAAGAAATGTGATTTGTGCCTCCACTTGTCAGGGGCTGCAAGGACTGCTCTGGCCTCAGCATCAGGTCAGGCCTGGGGCTACAAGGGAATCGTGCTGCCCACTTATTGCCTTACTCCCAGTGGAGATCAGCTTAGCATGCAACTCATCTGCATCAGCTGCTCCTGCCTCCAGCCCTCGCTGTGCTGCTTCCCTGCTTACTGCTGATTCTCTGCCCAGGCACAAGATGTGGCACTGGCTGCAGCAAGCAGGAATTTCTGTACAGTCCTACTGCAAACTGCTCACAGGTTAAATCCCTCTGTGGAGTCCTGGGAAAGAGCAAATTTAGAGTCCTTCTGTAGCTAATCTATCTCCAGAACACACCAGAAGTGTACTACTGATACACATCTTGAGTGCCTTGCGAAGTTGCTAGTGAGGTGGACAACATCACATCGTATAACCATTGTCTTGTGAGAATAAAATTGAATGGGTTTATCCTATAATGAATGATGTTCCCTGATAGACATGGGCTTTTGCCATAAATGTGAGATTGGAAACAAGGCTAAACCAGAATTTAAGCCTGGTCCTTTGCTTGGACTGAGTGGGGATTCAGTGTATGAAAGTTATTTTGCATTTCCCCCACCAGGTCCACACATTTATGATGGATTTTAACCATGATATTCAGACTCATATTTTCCCACAGTGATGTCCATGTCAGAAGAAAGGAAAGGAATCTTACGCACTAGTGTTATTTTAAGAGGTATCATTCCTATGAATTAAATAAATGCACTTTTTAAAAGGTCTCAATATAGGATATCCAGTGACCCACATTCTGGTGAGGAGTCATCTTTACTTTTTACATAGGTGTTGAACATGTTACGACATACCAAGGAGCAGGAGTATATTGCCTCTTGGTTGTAATGTATTTCAGCATCTTGAGCTGGGGAAGACAGAGAATGCTTCTGACAGAGCTTCCCTGTGCAGAAGAATAAAGAAAAGAAATGTCCCCGTGAGTACCACAAACTGGGTCACACCAGTCTGGATTCCTAGTCCTTACCAGCATGCTGGCCACAGTTCTAGGGAGAAGAATAAAACCAGACTTTGTTGCTGGAATAAAATAAGAAAAGAGGAACAAGACAACAGCTGTACTGAGTCAGACCAAAAGTCCTTCTGCTCTTGTCCCTGACAGTGTCTAGTAATAACTGCTTAGAGAAAGATCATGAGGAGCACAGCACTGAGACTCTTCCCATGGCAGAGTCTCTCCACTTTCAGCTATCTATAATTTAGGAATTTCCTGACACATAGGTGGTATCCACTGGTTTTTCTTTCCTGATTTACGTAGTTGCTTTTTGAACTGATTTGGCTTCCACATCCTAGGGAGGAGTTAGGTGGTACAAACAGCCCAGGTATGTCATGTGTGAAGGAGTACTTTTGCTTGCCTATAATTCTGCCTAGTAAATTCATTTGGTGCTTCTCAGTTACCAGACCAAGAGAAATTGTGAGATTCTGATTGGACTAGGAAGAAAACTCATGAAGCCAGAAAATCTCCCCATCGTTTATTTTTGTGGTGGTTTCTACTACATTACAAGCCATGGTGGTGTTGGTAAGCTGCATTGTGCTAATAGGAACACATGGAAAGTGCAAGTAATGACAGCAGAGTCTGCAAGGAAATGCATTTTGGTATCGTACACAAACCTCTAGGTACAGATGAGGGATTTTGAAAACTTACTATGTCTGCAGGTTCTCACAAACTGCACTGTCACTTTCAAAGGCAGTGAAAAGCTGAGCACTTTACAGGCATCTTTTTCCAAAAAGAAAGAGAATGGGGGACCAACTACTGTGATTTCATCTGTGGCTGCAATTTCATTGTAGTTTGTATCTCTGCTTTGTCACTTACAAAATCCAACTAATTACATCCCATCTATGAGACACACATAATACTAACAGGTAGAATGGGTAGGACACAGATTATGGAGAGTTCAGCAGAGCAGCATCATAGCGGTTTTCTTCAAATTTCAGCAACGACTACAAGTAGTGTGGTTTATATTTTTGTGAACCCCTGAGCTTTCCAAGTTTTCTAGACAAACTGATCAATTCATATGTAAATAAAATATATCATATCCTATGAGAAAAGAGCAGTTGATAAAGAGGATCTAGTGCTGCAGGTCTTTATGATCAAGAGAGGGAAGAATTTCTTTGTGTCACTACAAAATGTTACTCTGTCCCTGAAAGGAAGGAGACAGAAGGCTAGCTCTATGCAAAAGCCTGACTGCATGTGACTGACCCAGCAGGAGAAGGGCTGGCTCTCTTTCTCGGGCTCCTTCTGTTGCAAGACACATACCCTAAGTATGTGCTGGATGGCTCTGTCTGATTTCTTGGGGGTATTCAGGCCGAGTGATACATTTTAAAACCAGAAGGGGAATGAGCAGATCAAAAATGTAAAGCACAAGCTGTTTCTCTTGAACTTAATTGCTCTGCTGAAAACAGAGCACAGCAAATGCATGTGCATTTTTACTCCTTTTTACACACTCACAATGACTCTTTTTCATGTTACAAGAAAAGATTTTATCCTTTTCTTTTTTTCCATTAGAACAGGATTCTTTATTTAAAATTATCTTGTCCCTTCTGCAATGTGCTTTTTCGGGGTGAGTGAGTCTAGAATGGCTGGAGAAAAAATACAGTCCTTCCAAGTTGGACTGCATCTCATCAGAGTGTTTTTCCCCTTAGGATTTTATGGAATGTTACCTCACTTTATGACAGTTCACATCACAGCGTAAATGCTGAACATTTCTGTAAGTGAGGCAATGCACTGTGAAATGTCAGGCAAACGATAAAATCAATAATCTGCAAGTTGCCAAAGAGAAATGAAACTCATGGATGTCAGTAGTTTTTGGGTCAAAGGCAGATGTTCTAGAATGATGATGACCAAACACTTTTGGATTGTTTTTGTTTAAGTTTCATACCCACACAGCACCGAAAAAATGACCCTTCTCTGAGCAACCAGGAGCATCTTTACATATGATTCTTCTATCTTTTATTCTTTTAGCTGAGACGGTGAGATTGAAAAATTACTTGTTTTGTTTTGTATCATCTTTCTATGCCCTGGATGTATGTTCTGTAACAAAGTTAACTTGTATTCTTAACAAGCACTGAAAGAAACCTTTGAACAATACCTACCTGAGATCAAATGGTGTATTTCTTTTTCACTCGGATCTGACTGCAAAATAAAAAAATGAGGACTGGGATTCTGCTTGAACTAGAAAAAAATGCTAAAGAAAAGATTTTAGTCAAAAAAAGAGTAACATTCACAGAAGTGTTTTCTGCAAGTCTGAAAATGTTGGGGTAAGCATATTTTTGCATTTTTTTTCCCCCAGAAATTAAATATTTGAAACCAAATTTTGTTTTTAAAGTATAGGCACTGAAAGAGTTTTAGCATAATTGTCCAGTTTTAACTTTCAGAAAAAATAGAACATTTTTATGAGAGGCTCCTGAATAATTATAGCTACTTTTCATTCAGTTCTGTTTAATTACTCAGACGGCCATGTCCAAGAAAGAAATGATATTGGAGTTTCTCATATTCACTTTAAACTTTAAAATATATGAGGGGAAATGTATTTAACAGTGGGATTAAAGTGGTCACAGAACAAGTAAAATAAAATTGGTTGTTAATATTTTTACTGAGCTTATTTATCTGCAGGCTTTTGAAAAATACCATGGAAGAAGTTGTAGGATAGGTGTAGTGGGTCTTGAAATATCTTCAGATACACTGAAAGACTAAACAAATGTAATGCTGGAACCAAAGTGCTTCAGCTGCAAAGGACAGATACAGATGCTTTCACAAACCCATGGCAAAAATTTCCCTGGCAAAGCTAGGCAAGTGAAAACATCCCGATACAGTGATGTACGATGGAAGCTAAAAGGTCAATGACTGTGGCTAAAAGTTATCAAGATAATTATTGCTAATGCCTTGACTGGGGAAAACAAGCATCACCGCGGAAGCTTTCCAGCTTTACATCCCTCGAAGTCTTGAGAGAGCTCCTCTGGCCAGGCATTATTTTATTAATATAACAGGCTTCGGACTTGATAAGCATCACACCTGCGGTAGGGCCGTTCCTCGGGGAATCATTCAGCGTGCTGGCAGATATGACCCTGCCGACATCAAAAGTTTCCACTTTCCGTCACCCCTTTCAGCAGCAGGTCCCTCCCCTCTCCCCGGGCGGCTGGCTGCGGTCCGGGGAACCTCTCACTTTTTGTCCTCTCCCGACCCTTCTGGACCACAGCCTCCGTTTTTATTCAGGCCATCTGCTCACGGGGGAAGGGACAACGGCCACCGGCGGCACCACAGCCCCTCCAGGCAGTTGGCAGCTTGGCGACATTACCTTCTGCGCCACGGCCGCGGCCTGCGTGGGCTGGTGCTGGAGGAGGCACGTCTTTATTTCCGCTTAAATATAGTTGGAGAGGGTTCGGTTTGCGGCAGCAGCCTCCCCCTGCTCCCCTAGAGTGGTACGACCGCCTTGTTCCTGACAGAAGTCTTTCTAAAGACCTGCTCAAGCCTCACTAAGCAGCTGTGAGTTAGGTCATTTTCCCAGGAGTTTTACATGTGGAAAACCGGGCATTAGGAAGGCCTCAAAAAAGGACACCATCTGGCCCCAGTGAAAAAAAGGATCATGACACTTTCTGTGGTACCAACAGGCCCTGATGAACCATAAAGGAATTCAGGCCTCGACTGTGATCTGATGGTGACTGGCCCAACAATCCCCCCCGTGACAGCCTCCCCCATTCAGCCCCGCAGTTATCTCATAGCACAATGGACTTTTGTGCCATGCTGTTTACTGGGGGCGTCGTCAAATCCAGTCGGATTTCTGGGCTCGGCTTCAGCGCCCCTGCTCTATGCTGCAACATGTAACACACATTGGGAGAGATAACTACACAAAGAAGGCGGCTTTCCTTTTTTTTTTTTTTCCTTTCCAGCATTCAAATCCCTCACATTTCTTTAACTGTATGGAGAAATAAAGAGGAAGGCTCTGGAGTGGATGCAAGAAAGATCTTTGCTGTGAATTAAGAAATTCCCCCTGCTCTCAAGTTAAGTCAGACATCACAGATTAAGGGAAATTTGCACTACTGTTTTCTAAAAGTGAAATTTAATTAAGGTGGATCAGGATTTACAGCTTACACATACTTTTTGTGAGAAAAAAATGGATTTAAAATTTTTTTTCAAGCAAACACATCACTATTTCCTCAATTTGATTTTGGAATAATTTCAGTCTAGGTAAAAAAGTATTTTACTATTAGCAATATTGGTTTTATGCCACTTTTTATTTTGTGGCCCGATTTCAGTGTATGAGTGTTTATTATTTAATACAGAAAGTGTCTTAATTAGTTTGTACACCGGGGTGGATGCTGTGTATGGCCACAAGCAGAAGTAGCCTCCTGGTGCCTGCCCCCCACAAGGATGCTACCTTCTCCCTGCCATTCTCACCCCCCTGCCCCACGCCTACTGCAAGAGACAGCCTGGGAAAATAAACAGACCTTGTAGGCTGCCCTCAAGGTCACTGCATTGACCTTGAAAGGGTAGGGAATACCAAAATCCAGATCTAAGGAGCCTGCTGCTGGCCCCCCAGCTCCACAGTTTAACTTGGGACGTGGTGGTTCTTCCACTTGCCAGGATTCCACGGCACCACTGGTGGCAAGGACAACTCTACTGTCAGGACCCTGAACCAGACATGTCTTCTGAGGTCAAACCAAATAGCTTTGACAGAAAAAAAAAAACTTCATCAGAAAACTATCTGGAGGCTGATTCAGCTCAGGCAGCATGGACATAAGTACTGATGTGGCATATGGCTCCATGTCAGGGCTAAAGTGGACTCAATTTGTCTGGAGGTTTTGGGCACACTGCAACTCCCCAAGAAAAATCTAGTTCCAACTTCATGGGCATGTGTTTGGGTTATGATGGATTTTCATTTGCAATGGTAACAGACAGGTGCTACCTGTGAATCTGGCTATTTGTCCTTCCAGTTTCATGCTCTTGTACCCTCCAAGAGGGTACACACTTCTTGTGGCCAGCTTGCTGCCCTCACCCTTCTGTGTTGCAGCGCCTGCAGAGCCTGGGTCCCCTGGGTGTGGAAGTGAGCATGGACATCCAGCCAGAGCATGCCTGCTTCACATTGTCTATGTGTGAATTAGGCACCCAAGTGCCTAATTGAGCTTTAACCACCCAAACAGAGGTAGGGTGAGTTGGGGAAATGTTTAATTGTAACATTTCATACACCGACTTCATTTGTGACCCCAGGCATTAAATATTGGACTGCTTAATACTTGTGGTTTCATTACACTCAGCTTATTACACAGTTGTCCCCACCACAAAAGGTGGGGCTCTTCAAAAAGCCCTTTATAATCCAACACTTACCCGGTAGCAAATCTGGTGGCAGTCAACAATTTTTAATATCCCTCAGTCTCTCATTTTCAGCATTCTTTTTCTACCACAGGAATTATTTACTCTCCATTTCAAGATAAAAAGTAGAAAGAAGAAAACCTGTGGAGTAACTGCATCCAAGTAAAACATTGTAAAACTTCCACAGAAAGAGGGCTCTGCTTACTTGTTTGACAAGATGAGGTATTAAAGACCAAATACCAAAGTGATTTTAAGAAAAAGCTAGTTCTTAGAGGAATTGCTTTATTATTTTATTTTTGAAACAATGACATCATTTCCTATGGGTCACAATCTGTACATGTAGCTATTGATGGCTCCCAGTAAGTAGGGAATTTACAGTTTATGCATGTCAGCTTCTGTGTGTACTATTGAGAGATGTTCGAAAGGAAGAGCTTGACTGCAAACGAAGGAATTGTGTGTGCGTGTGTGTTTTGAAATGTCTAAAGATGAGGTCTGCAGCAGCTCGTATCCACTTACTGAAGTGTTTTCACAATTATGCACACAGTTATTTATCCTATTATGAGTCACAGCCTTTCAGAAGTTGCCTCTAACCACTTAAATAAGAAAACTGCCAATGACACTCTGAGCCAAGAAGGAGGGACAGCAGCCCCTGACATGGGTGTGCAATGACTATCAGCTGAGTAGAGCTCAAGTTGAACCCCCCAGTGAGCCTTATCCTCACAAAAGGCTACAAAGAGCCCTGGCTGGAACAAGAAGGAGCCGGAGGAGGAGTCTGGGACACCTTGGTTTGTGGTCTGCTTTGCCACCACAAAAGATATTTATCTAGTCTATTTGCAACAGTTTCGAACAGGAGGAGAACTGGGACGAGGACCTTATCATGCAAATAGTTAAATTCTGTAATCTGGGGTACACGCTCACTTTTTATTCAGAAAGCCCTGCTCGCTGTAATGAAAAATGTCAGGCTCTTTTAATAAAAGAACAATTTGAAAACTTGATATATCACAAAACCATTAATTTTAGCTATTATCTGTTTGACACTTTTCATAGCAACAATTTCACTCTGTAACATGCTTCCCGAGGATTAAAATGATTTTAAAGGATTAAAATGTTAATTAAAAATATAATAGAAATATCAATCGCTGAGGAGACCAACATAAGTATTTGTCTCTTTAACTGTATAATCATGCTGCTGTGGTTTCCTCCTGGCTCTTTACAGTTTGGAGCTCCAGTTCATGAGGAGGTAAATGACAGATCCAGGAGCAATTCTGTTCTGTTCTTTAACTATTTGACAATACATCTGTTTACACTTCACAAAGGCAGCGTTATGTCCTTGAAATTTCTAAAGGTCATCGTTAATGGGATAATTTTTTTTTTTTTTTTTTTTTTTTTTTTTTGTGCCAACTGTGTCTTTCTTAGCTTGTAATAGCACTATTCCCGGAGCTGGAGGGGGTGGGAGCAGGCAGGTCCAGCAAATTCCATGTGACCAGTTTAGCTGCAATAATCTCTTTTCTCCTTCTGGTCCAAGCTACACATGAGAGCACTCTAGTGTCTTTCATCATTATTTGTCACCCTTTTGTGTTGAGCAACTTATATCCGCAGCCATTCTGGCAATTAAAATAAAAAAGGACCAAACATTATTCACAATGAATAGCTCTGAGACCAGTGACATCAAGTACCATCCAACCCATTGAGGACTGGGTACCTGATATCCCTGGAGTATTTTATGGAGGGAAAAGAAAATGCAAACCAAAATCAAATCCAGCAAATGCACAATTATATGGAGAGTTCAGAGTCTGATTAAAAGATAGGCTCTCTACAGCGATTTGTCTTACAACATGTTCCTAGTAACGAGAGGAGAGGGGAGTGGGGCTGAGGGGTGAGAGGACAAGCTCTCAGTTACTGTACAGCTAACTTTAAAAGACTGACAGCTTCAAAGTTTGTATGTTCAGGCACCTCAATGGACCACAGGGCTATATCACCCACACCTACCCTCCTGAATGCTTTAACATTGGAAACCTTCATCGTCAGTACTCTAAGAGACTTTTCTGTGGCACTTGTCAAGTGACCTGAGTGTGCTTAAGTTACACAGAGACCTCCTTCATTTTTTTCCTGTCTGTTCAATTGCCTTTCAGTCTGCCTACTGTGAGCAGGGGGATTTCTGTGCCAAGGGAATTACAGCACATTCCCCACCTGACCAGGTAAACAATGATCCATCGTCTAGAAGTTGATTATTCTCTATCCAATATATTAATTTTCCTTTCAGAAAGGCACAACCCTCCCTGAAAAAATCCTTGGCTTCATTTTCTCCCAACATATTAAGAAAAAACATATTCTTGTATTTTCAATTGGTCTTCAAACTGAAATGACGTTGAAATAAAAAAAAAAAAAAATCCAATCCAACGACCCAATAGTAATGCATATCTCTTAGAGCCTGCATTAATACACCAAGGTATGCACAATGGCACAAAGAGAAACTACTCTTTTGGCAACAAGAAGAGGCAAGAATTTCATCCATTTATGGAATTGGTCTGATTGTCTAATCTCAGAGTTGTAGGGGCTACCTGGAGGTATAAAATTAGTAAATTCTGAAATGAAAAAAAAAATATTCCATGGTGTTCAAAGGTCCATCATATCCCTTTATAATTGTTCAACTGGTTAAGCAGTGGCACTTAAAAAATGTGCTTTATTTCTAATGAAGATTTGGAAGATTAAGTTTTCAGATTCTGATGGTCATGCTTCTGCTGCATTAGAGAGCCATCTGCTACCCGCAAAGTTTCTTTCTTTTCAACAGGTAATATTTTATAAGGCATCATAAATTTGCCCTTAACTTTCTTTGAAGAAGATGGACACACTGAATTATCTTATTTCTTACCGTAGAGTGGCATATTGCATAATTCTGAAAGAATCATAATAGTTTTTTGGATTCTTTTCAGATTTTTCCTACATCTTTTTTTGAAGCAATTGAAGGAATGGGGACAATATGCCAGTAGTGTTCTCAGTGGTGCTGTTTCAATGCAATTCACTTCCCTGTTTGATATTCCTCTGCTTTTAAATTTACTATTCCTCATAGCCAAAGCACTGGAGATTTGCAATGGTATGTAACATGGGCATTAAGTTGGTTTTTAGGGTCAGTGCAGTCCAGACCAAGGGATTTGCATCTTATGAGTCTAAAATTGGTTTGGTTTTGGTTTGTTTGTTTGTTTTTTGTTTGTTTGTTTTTGTTGTTTTTGTTTGTTTGTTTGTTTTTTCTGTGATGCATTGCATCATATTTGGAAATATCAATTACCTCTGATGTTCAAGGGACACTAGTTTATCAAGCGACCTAGATTGCTCTGTTCAACTGACTTGCCTGTATCATTAATTTAGGACTTCACCAACTTTGAATCACTAGTAAACTTTACTGCAAAAGATTTATATTTTCTTCCAGACCACTGTTAAAGGTATTGAATGACAATGAACAGAAATCAGATCCTGACAACACTGTGCTGGAAACACTTCTGAGGTTGTCCCAACAATTACTTTTTATTATGCATTAAGAAGCTTCTCTCCAGGGTCTGGGCACTAGCCTCTGGAAACTGGGGAGCAAGAAAATGGATGATGACTCTGTTTAAAATGCTCCCCTGACAGTTGGCTACTTTAATGACCTCTCCAGTACAAGCCGAATGGATTTGGCACAGGGCTGATTTTTAGGTGCTGATGTTTGTGGGTGGCAGAGACAGACTGGCTCTGATCTGGGAAAGCTCAGGGCTGTCAGCCTCTAGTGGGAGATTTCTCTTCCCTATGGAAAGTGTCCTGCTGGGTGGGGAAAGAAAAATGCTGATAGGAGGCTGGGAATGTTCCCAACTATTCTTCCACTGGACAGTCTCTGTGCCTCTGGAAAGATCATAGAATCATAGAATCATAGAATAGATTGGGTTGGAAAAGACCTCCAAGATCATCGAGTCCAACCCCTGATCCA
>JANHFX010023002.1:0-46950 GCA_027560015.1 Chloroceryle amazona | reverse complement strand
GTGCTGTGGCCTTCTTTTTTTTTTTTGCGCTGCCTGGTGAAGGTGGTGGGTCCCCCCCCCCCCCCCCCCCCGCGCTTTCATTAACTGATTCTTTGGGCAGCCCTAAAGTGTTATCTCCAGGCTACCAAAAGCCAAGAGCACTGGCTGACCTGGCTGTGGCCACACAAAGAAAGCAGAGGCACAGCCAGAACTAACATGGGTCTGCCAGCAGCACAGCCATTTCCTCTACTACTACTTCTCCCTTGTCTCTCAGCATCTTTCCTTACCTCTTTCTTTTGATCCTGTTCTATTATCCTGCTGTGTCAGCCTTTGACTTCTCTATTTTTCTTTCATATCATTCCTATCTCAATTCCAATTATTTTTCTTTTCTTTCATCTATGTTGTCATAAGTCCACCAAGAACATGCTTTGCCTTTTGCCAGCATTCTTTTCTGATCTTTTCCTAAATTAATTACTCAGTTTTCTGTTTCTGGTCTTTCATCTGATTCATTCCTCCCTTTACTTCATTTTACCCACTGCCCCACATTATTTTTGCCCCCTCTCCTCCACCCTCTTGCACTTCATCCTCAGTTCCTCATTTCACTCTTGCCTTTGCCCACTGTTTCATTTATCACATATATTCATTGTTATTCAATTGCTCCCCCACTCTCCCAATTACTTGAGGAACATAATTTTTTTATCTAACTACATAAGCAGTATTATATATTCTCTAAGCCTCTACAAGTAAATTTGTGGAAAGGAAAAAATACTTTTTCTTAAGGCTAACCATAGTTTTGAGGTGCCCATTTTTGTCCTAATTTTATTTTATTTAGCATGTGCTAGAACTTCTGCAACTCATATGATATATAACCTGTAATTAATTTACTATTGTTCTAACCAGCCTGCCCAATGGGGCTTCAGCACTGTGCTTTGGTCACCAAAACACTTCACAGATTAAAATGGAGACATTTTAAAGAGACAGATGGACCTGCCCCAATGTCAAAAAGCATAAAAATCCACAGTGCGAGAAAAATAAAAAGCACGTTAGGTAAAAATGCTTTATTTTTGAAGAAATACATAGGGGATACACTTCAATAGCTTCTCAGTTAGCAGCTTTTTAACATAGATTGACTTCCATGCAAACAACCTGTTTGAAACATAGAAAGCAGAATAAAAGGAAAGCACAACTCCACAGATTTTATGTTATTAGCAGGGTGAAGGACACACACAATATGCAGTCAATAAAAGTGACAGCACACTGAAATCACAGAGGATTTTAGTGTCCCAGAGGGGCTAGAATATGAGCATCATCTCATCTCTCCAGTGTAAATGTCAGCAACTGTCTGTGAAGGACAGGAATATAGTTATATTACTCCCTGTGGCATTTTGAACTGGTGGAGAACCAGGTCTGCATAACTTCTTCTCCAAACTACATAGGACAGATAGAATTGGTTCGAGGACACAAAGAGACAGAGATAGACCAGTTCAGAGACATATGGGATGGCTGCAAGGTACAGGACAGTTACACAGCCTCTGGACTGCTTGCAGATGCACAATCCTGTCAAGGCACTCCCTCTAAGCTGCAGGAGAAAGTGCTGCTACTACTTCAGAAGCCCATCTGATATAGCTAACTGGACACACACATAGGAAAACTTGAGGAATGAGTTTGAGGAAGTAAGAGATAGAAAGGGAAATCAATTAGATTCACACTATAAACCACATGCAAACTGGAAAGATTTGATGGTTGAATATTGATATGAAGTATAGTGAATGCACAACCAAGCAGGCAACTCCTGCATGAAAACGATGAAAGATCAAACTGAAAGCAGTGCTAGACACAGGGTCATATGAAGCACAGGAGGCAGTTTTGGTTGGGGGGGGGAGTATCAGGAATAAAGACTGCTGCCGTAGGACCTCTCTTGTGCATTACAAAAGACAAAATGAATGTAGCACGTTAGGCTAGGACTCTAAGACAAAAAGGACAGTCTCATGTTTCAAGTTGCTTGAAACCTATCTAGAAACCCTCTACATGAAAAATGGCAGAGCAGGGTTGGCACACGTCATTTTCTGAGGACTTCATTTGCACCCTTGAGGCCTAATATTGTTCACAACGACACTGATATTAAGTGCTACACTGTGACAAATACTTTAAAAAAGCCAAACAACAAGCATCAGACTATGTGTGTTCCACAAACTGACAATCAAAATATGTGGATGTCTTGGCTCTTACCCATCTCTTATTTCTTTACCTATAAAATGGAAATGAAGCTATTACTATATCTCCTGTGAGCATCATAGACATATATTCTTAAATATTCACAAAGAACTCTTATTTCAGTCTTACTACCACAGGAAAAAAACCAAAAGTTTCTCCCAAGATGACGTCTTGATCAGTATTCAGTAAGTGAAAGAAGAGACAACACAATGACAATGATAATAAAATATTCTACACATGATTATATGAGCATAAGAATCCCAGTGCACTGAATTTCATTGTGTCCAGTGGGAAGACTATGTCATATTCAACTAAAGTCTGTATCATAACTGTGAACATCTTGATGATGCAAAAAGACATGATATAGAGAATATATTTTTACATACCATAAATGATTGCTTCATGGACCAATTAAAGAATCCGCAAGCTCAGAAGCTACTCTTGATTTACTCTAAGCAATGCGTAGTACTGATTCAAGCTGCTACTATCAAAAAGGCCCTGTAAGGATGACCACAACATACTCTAGCTCTAGAAATGACCATCAATTTCTGCACTACATAATTACTAATAATTGCACACTATATATAGTTAATATTTTGTCTGAAGAAAAGATGATGGATGTACTCTGTTCTCAGGTGTAAGCATTAGAGACAATCACTCTATAAGAGTGTGCAATAAGAGATAAAATTGTGAGTAATGTAGAAATACCATACTGGGAGCTTCTCTTTTTATTTTTAAATTACTTTGGAACAGGCTTAATTTGATTTACTTTCCAACCATTAGGTTATGTAAAATTCATAACACACCTAAGTGCTGTAGAAGCCTAAAGTTAACTTGAAAAATGGTATCAGAGATTATCAGAAAGATCAGTGTCGGCATGATAGAGCAACTCCTTGCAACAAAGATAAAGCTTCATAACTAATGCTGTATAAACTGGCAAGGTTTGGTCACATGGTTTTCCTTTATGGTACAACTGTGTTGCATGCTACAACCCAAGGACAGGCAAAGTTGAGTAACGTCTCTACAGGGTTCATAAAATGAAAACCAAACAGTGTCAGTCAAACAGTCTCCACCTGGTTTGGACATTTATAAATGTTCTTAGATGCTTCTGACAACTTCTTGTATAACTGAGCACACAATATTTCATTTGCAGTTTTGAAGCAGAAGTGATTGAGCTAAGCGGCAAATAAGCTAGAAGAATGTAAGAACATGTACACAGCTTCGGAGATCCAAGTGTCTGTGTCATGTCACTTCAGATGATGGTCTTCTCAGAGCTGCCCAGGTTTGTAGTTTCATTTCAGTCTACATGACATACAAAAAAAACTGAAACAAAGTGAGAGACCAAAGGCTCACCATCACTGGCTGAAGCCTGCTTGCAATCAGTAGCAATCAAAACTATACCAAATCGTACCAACAAGACTGCTGCTACTGACCAAGGCACAGTTGTAGGAAAACAGGCTTCAAGGGGATATGAAACATGTGGTAACCACATGAATGGACAAGACAAAATTCACTGGCAACAAATTAAACTGCTTTCTTTGGACCCCTATGTAACACCATTAGCCTTCAACTCTTTTCAGTATGACATATTGTTAGTGCTTTCACATACAACAGAAATCACAGGGTGACAAAATTTCTCCAAAAGGAGCTCAGCTACCTAGCAAATGTTTTCTGAGCTCAGACGGCCCTGGCAGCTCTTACCAGCTCTTCCAGTAACTGTAGGTAGGAACTTGCATGCTGTCCATATGTTTTAAAAATGTCAACTAATTTCTGCTAATGCCATCCGTTACTGGTTCCTCTGTACTAAAAGTGTCAGTGACTCAAACCAACTACTGCCATACAGTAAGAACCCATTCTGGCATGTAAACTGTGAAGCGAGATTTAGAGATGACCCCTGTGGTACAAACCCTCTATGTTGGACCTGATTAGTTACTACCAGACAAACCCAATTGTTGGATTACTGAAAGTCATAGTTGTGCTGGAGCTTATGAGACACAAAACTGCCCATTTCTACCAAACCCATGAATACACATGCATTAGTAACAGACTCGAATGCAAGGACATTTGCAAACTGATATTATGTTCTAAAATACTGATCAATCTACTGTGAAAGACTTTTTTCAATTTAAAATTTCAAAGCAGAAGAATTATGGTATTGTTTCTACTAAATACCTAGCAGCCTAAAAGTGCCTACAGTACATCTAGTTTTAACTGATCAAGAAAAAAAAATAATAATTATTTACCTGTGGGTCTTTGAAACAACAACTACAGATATTGGAAAGCATGTGACTAATATTTTATAATCCAAAAGTATACATTACCAACAGAAGACTACTGTCCCTGGGAACACAGCCATTCCTCACAGCAAAGGCATTAATTTCTAAGAAAAGACTACAGGCACAGATGTAGAGCTTAGAATTAGAATTTATTGTTATGTATCTGTCTCTGATGTGTACAGAATTTTTGTCTTAAGTGAACCTTTTTTCCCCTCTTCCTCTTTGCAAAATAAGACTAGATGTTGGGCAGATATTTGAATGCTTGAAACTGATGTAAAACTGGTACCTGCTGCTTTGTTTTAAGATGACACACAACCAGTTTTGGAAATTCTGCTTGGTATTTCTCACTATGCAGAACTCTGTAAAAGTTACTATGAAGAGGTAAAGAAAATAATAAAATCTTTGGTCTTGGAATTGGCTTTAAGATTGCTTGTCACAGGCTGAAAGTTGTTGAGAAAATATCAGGAAATGCTCTTCAGTAGCAGCTACTAATATCTAAGTCAAAGCATGCCTCTACTCTGTTGTGGATACCCAAGAAATATAACATAATAAAAAAGGAACAAGGCCTAATTCATAATAAATAAAAATGTAAAAATGAATTTAAAATCAGATGTCAAATGTCTTACCAGTGCAATTTTCAATAACTGCCTTTTTAACACTCTCTTATTTTGAGATATGGCTTAGGCAGAGTTTTAGAAAACTGTCAACATTTAAAAATCTGAAAGGCATGGAAGAAAGGATTTCACCCCATCTGTTCACATCCACCTTTGTTTAACTCTGTGAGACTCAGATTCAAATTATTTGCTTCCTTTAAGAATCAACCCTACTCTCCTGGTTCCCTCAAAGAATCCTGCTTACTTGTTACTGAGAAATCATGAGGAAAAATTAGCCTGGGTTTTGTACTGATGAATTTTAAAAGAACAGGGGATTATCCAATCTTGAACATGCTTTCCTCTCACGTGGACTCGGAGAATCCAGCCTAGGCAATACTGATGAAGAAAGCACTGCAGCTACAACTCCATTCAATATTTTAAATAGAACCATCCACTGAACTTCAGATCTCCAGAGCACTCTTTACACTCCTATGAAGCATGCATCACATCACATTATTTTTACAGTGCATTGTGAAAAATCTGGCGATCTGGGCAGGCAGAAATCTCTTCAACACCTAGCTTCAGGATTCCAGCTTCCCACTGTATGAGTGAAGTGTATTTTCTTTTTAGTCTTTTCAATGTCTTTACATTGATTCTCAACATTAGCTTCACATGAAGAGAAATTAAAGGCTTACTTAGAAATCATAGAAAAGCACAGGTTAGAAGGATCCTTAGAAAACCACCTGGCCCAATCTTTTGTGGAAAAGGGGGACTATGTGAGATTATCCAGCACCCTCTCCAGTCACATCTTGAAAACCTCAAGCAACAGCAACTTTGCCATGTCCCTGGGGAGGTTTTTTCCAGTGAATAATTGTTCTTACTGTAAAAAAAAAAAAATCTCTTATGCTGAGATGAATATACTTAAACACATAAGTTTATGGTTCTCCTTCCAAATTATTATGGAACTACTAAAACAAGCTTTGAAACCAGTCTACACCTTTCCCAAACACCAGAGCCAAATACTCATGAAGGCACTCCTCACAGAGTTTTGTCTACTTTTTCCTTAAAATTACTAGTGATAGCTTTTTCATTATCTGCTTACAGTCCACTGCCTGCATTTTTGGAACATTTTTTCTACTATTAAAACCAAACATTCTGGGCTGAATGTAAATCAGTGTTATCATGGTTTACCCTATCTACAGATTTCACAAAAGCCCAAGTTGCTCACAACCCAAACACCTTTTAGGCCCAGAGAAACTTATCAGGAAATGCTCTCTCTTACTCCTATTTCTTTATCTTTTCGAGAGAAAACAGCCCTTTCTCCCAAATGGTGAACTCCACCTTTTTGAAGTACACAAAGGCTCAAGGATAAAAAAGTGCATAACTCACAGCTTCTTTCATAAGAAGAAACTGGACTGATGTTCCCAGGTGATCTTCTACAACATAAGTTTTTCAGTTCTTCTATAATTTGTTAAAAATAACATCATCTTCCCATTCTCCCACAGCTAGATAGGGAAAGGGAACAATGGGGCTAAAGGTAAGAAGAATTCATGCTCCACAAGCATCACAGCTCTAAAAGTATGCAGCACCTTAAGTGTGCCAACAGCAGCAGACAGAATATGGGACTAAACACATATCATCTGATATATAAATCACATCCACTATTGCTGTTCTTTACTGAAAAATTTCATTAAAACAGAAAAAAAAAAGAAACTGCTAAATGTCCCTAGGCATTGCATGAACTTTGAGCTTTCTGGTGCCATGGCAGGTTAAGTCTACCTAAACCAAGTTCCAGTGGTCCTCTCTCCCTTGTCAACCCCAGCTATATTTTTTCTATCTCTGTATTGCACCTAGCATTTATGCCTGTGAGATCATACACTGAATAATGCAGAAATCTAATGCAAATGACAATTAAGCCAGACCAAAAAAAAAAAAAAGCAATCTGTAGCCAAATCAGCCCCCTGAACTGTATTATCACACGGTCACTGGTGCAAGGAAGAAGGCAGGGACAACATATGGTGGGGAGGGCAAAGAGGAGGCTGGGATCATGCAGCTGCCCCACTATAAACTGATTTCTCATGAAATAGTATCTGTTCGCATTTTGAATCCAAAGTTCTCAAATAAAAGCACAAAAAGCTTCTAGAGCTCCAATTTCTACTCATTTCTTTGTCTCCCTGCAATAATATAACTATTCAGTTTCCCTGTTTTGGTTGCATCTGGTTAAGAGAGTGTGTAATCCCGGCCAAATTATCATGAACTGCTCAGTGAGTAACAGCTGCATGTATGATTCAGTGATTAGATCCTGTTTTTTTTTTTAAATCACATTCTGACATGGACAGACTCCTCTTTTCATATCTGCTTCAACTAGCACTGACAAAACAAAACTTTCCTTGCAAATATATTTTCATTTATTAAATATATTTTCATTTATTAATGAAAAGAGAATACTGGTAAAAAAGCAAACAGAGAAGAAATGGATCAGTGCAAATTGAAGAAAGGAAATCTATCGGCATGTCTTAAAAAGCATTAGTAGTCAGCTAAAATAAGATTGTAATTAGCAGGGGATTTAGATTCAGTACAGGTAACAAATGATACAACAACCTGCTAAATGGAGACAATACTATTCAAATGTTACTGAGTAACAAAAATTAGTACATAATTATGTGCAAGGAGTGGGAGGGTTACAAGAAATGTTTCAATCTCATAGACTGAACTACAGCAGAGAAAAAGCTACCATCACAGCACAAGGAGAAAGAAGAACATGTTTGGTTTACACAGTGAGCCAAATTTTGCTCACAGGCAGACCTGCCTTTCACAAGAGTCATATCCATATATGCATAGTATTTATATACATATGTGAAAGATAAATATAGTTTTCACATTAACTATAGAGAAGCAGGACTTCACACCCTTAGAGTGCATATTACAAAAGGTCCTATAAAAATAACATCATAGTTTATAGCCTCTTTAGTAATAATTTTGACAACATAAGCTGGGAGAACTTACATTTGGTTGATTTTTTTAAAATTACTAATAGACATTTTAAAAATTATTAGAGAAAACAAATGCTCAGATCTGGCTTCTGGTGCCTGTTCTGCCATTAATTATCACTAGTTGTCCCTTAGAGACAGAAACAGTAAGTGACCTCCCCTAACAGTGATGTTGCAAAAGAAATTCATTAATACTGTATTTGCAGAACACTCAGATACCACAGTGAGAAGCAGCAGGAAAAAGCCTATGAGGAAATTAATCATTCTGCATTCAGTGCAAGATCTGGCAGATGTGCAATAAAGCAAGCCTGGAGACATATATTAAATATGAAGATAAAAAAAGACTCTAGCCATTACTAGCAGAAATAATATCCCCTGAATGAGCATCGTCTGCCTTAGGCATTAAATGCTTGGCATATTCTCGTTCAATACTAGGGGAAAACTTCAGATTAATATGATAAAATTATAGCAAGAATCTGCCATGTATTCTATGTAAAATGTAGAATCTGATAATGTAATTAAAGTCTATCATAAATATGTGTTCTGGGATGAGTATTTCCTCATTTCTGCATGCTTAATTTTGCTACTTAAATAACAGTCCCATAGTGCAGCAATTAGTAGCAAATGTACATCATCTAGCATTCAGAGGCTCCTGTCACCACAGCCTTAGGTGTATTATGTGTGAGCACATTAAATCAATCCATGTTTCATGCTGCAGCTGCCAGATTGCTTCAGTAATCAAGCTACCCTGTTTTACAGCTAGCTCAAGAGAGTCAGGATAGCAAAGACATTACAAAAAGAGTCTTAACATCTAGCTCAGGTATTTGTACTAACATTGCAATGGTAAATTACTAATTTTATTTTACTCTACATCAGTTCATTTCTGCTCTCCCATCCACATAAGTTATGCTTTATCTTACCCCATCAGCTCAAATCTGAAGTCAGATTTCAACATTCTCCTCTGTTAATCAGTAGGGACGGCTGTTGGAGAGGATGGATGTGTAGGGAGGACTCTAGGATGCACCCCTGCGTTGGAAAAGGTCTACCAAAGCTGCTTTCTACAGTACTTCAGAAATGGGGAGAAGAAGCAAAGGGGCTCCATGCATGCCTGTCTAGAAAAATGAAAGATGTGCTAGAATAATGTGGCTGGAAGAAACAGTCCCAACATTTGTGCTGAGCTGCAGCAGTGTTGTAATATATCATGGTTCTGAGTACAAAAAATTCCAAAATTTCATGAGACTTCATGAGACAATATGGATGACCAAGTACAGTTCTTCAAGCAATGACATACAAACCCATGCTGCTGTGTTGAGACTGAGATTTTTACCTGGACTACTTAAGTCAGAAAAGGCACACTACCTGAAGATGCAGCATAAGGTAGAAAACCATGTGCTGAGGAACTGCAGCATCTTTAAAGGTTCCTGGGCAGTGCATTAACAGGTAAATCCTGGGGCTGACACCCAAATTATCCCTCATCCTGACCCCAGGAACCAGACTGCACAGCATGGGGCCACACCTCAGAAGTTCTTGTCACCCGGTCCGCTGAAAAGAAAGGCAAGGTTCTTCCACTTTCTCTGTGCAATAGCAATTGTCTCTCATGTTTTGTAGGGCAGCCCACTACCTGCAGACACTCTGACGATTGTATACAGTTTGCCTTGGAAAGAAGAGTCCGGCCTGTCCTTACCTAGCAAAGTGGAAGCAGGCTCAGGAATGCATTAAACTCCCAGAGCCTCAGAGGATAAGTTTGTGCTTTCTCTCTGTATTTCTACCCATTGCCTTGGACTCTTAGGCACGTTTGCTGCTTAGGAACAATCAGCTCAGTTTATTAGCTGGTGAACCACAGGGTAGTGCTTGGGCCTTTCTCTGCCTAATTCAGACAAACATCACAAGTGGGAGTTTGGGTCTGTTCAGCCAAATGTATTTTCGTTCTCCATCTTAAGAAGCTTCAAAACTTGGCTGAGCTATTGATAGATATACTGCTTTCTATCCCACAAGAGGAACATTTCTACTAAAAAAAAAAAGGTGCATGTCATACTTTCTAAGAAAAATCAGATCAGTGCAGGAGGAAAAAATAGCTATCTTCATTAATGTATGTGTCCAAATGATGATGCACAACTAACTTTCAAGGATCAGTTCAGACTTATTTCTGAAGATGCATGTGGCCAACACCACACGAGCAAAAAGATTAATAATTCTAGTACACCTATCTTCTAGGATAGCACAGCAAAACTTAATGATATGTTTGTCCTCAGCTAAGACAATGGTAGCAGGTAAAAGTAATTTATTTTTCTCCAGCAAACATGAAAAAGACTAATATAGACTATGTTTTCCTTTTACTATATTATTAATGTTATAGAACTAAGGGAAATTGGGGTAGTTTTTTGTTTAAATTAGCCTGCCAGTTAGTGTCTATTTGACACAAGCAGGACATGCCATGAATCTGCTGTTCATACAAGGGCTGCTTATTTCAACATAATATTAAGATAACTAAATCTGATTGAATATTAGAAATAACATCACTTTTCAGGAAGCAAATAAAGATTTACTTAGCTTTCCTGGAGATAAAAAACCAAACAACAAACCTAAATGCAGATGAAAGAATTCCAACAGAGCTTGCAATCACCATGTAAAAATCAACATTTGTAGAATTTGTAGAAACAACTAAACCACAAAATGGCATGAGGAAAAACAACAACAACAACAACAACAACAACAACAAAAACCAAAACCAAAACCAAAACCAAACCAAAACCACAACATTCATAGTGAGAAAATCAAGAAGTAATAATATTGATCTTTGAAAAAAGTCAACAGTACACAATGATATCTACAATTACAGGTTTCAAAGATGATGATGCCAAAACTCACAAGAATTACTATATAAAACTGACTTTCTCTGATTCTTTGTAGCTGAGAACACTCAAGTATATTGATCACTTCATTTAAATAAAATTTCCTGAGAAATCTGAGCAAGACATAAGGGAAACTGAAGCTAGTAAAATTGTAAAAGCCTATGCTCTGTTTGTTCAATAAGCTTATGGGTTGGATTAATTCCCACATAAACTGAAGGCAGTGTTAATAACAAACATAGTTCCCTTCTCTAGCTAAAATTTTTGCTCATCTTTTTTTGAAAGAGGATAGTTTTTGATATTGGGTATTCTCAATAAATAATAGATAAACTCTCTATTGCCACATATATCAATATAAATGTACAAGCCCTACCTCTCATCTCCTCTGACTTATGGGAACTTGGGAAATTAGAAACACAGGTAAAAGCAGCCAGTTTTTCAAAAGCAGTTTCACTGATGTTGATATTGAAAATACCTATTTCTTTTTCAACATATCAGAAAAAGATAATTCCTTACATCACAGACGTCTGACAAAGCTGATGTATTCTTACTTATTCTTATTGATCAAATGATCAATCTCACTTTTGGTTACATAGCAGAAATAATCAAAGCCCTGGAATAGACAGTGTCGAAATGCCAAGTTTCTGTAGTTATTACACTTAAATAACATGTCAATCTTGATCACAAGATAATCTCTTTTAGGACAAAGACTTACATTCGTAATGTTCTTTTACTTGCACAGTGAGGAGATTACAAGGAATTTAAACAGATAAAGATTGAATTTTATTGGAATAAGGTATTCTTTATTCTTTACATAAACATACATGTTATATTAAGGTGCTGTTATACATAGCAACTGCATTGCTTAATTAACTTCTTAGAATTCCTTTTGTGAACCATATAGTAATCTGTGTCAAAAATTATTACCATCAAAATACATAGGTTCTTTTAGCCCTTTGAAAAATGTATCCAACTGTTAAAATAATAATTCTATCAGATTCTATAGGTAATTAACATATTATTTTTTCAGGAGAAGTATGTATGAGACTGCTAGAAACTTCTAATTTTCTTTCAGCATTTCCTAAATTCTCTTTGCTATTTTTCCACACAGTTTTACATAAAGCAAGTTTAGTCATGTGGTGCCAGTGTATAATCCATTTGTGGACAGGAATTTTAAGCCACAAAACAATGATTAGGAAAACAAACACCTAAGAAACACATACAGGACAGGAAATGTTGTCAGCTGGCTAAATCTGCCTGATGTCCTGTGCATTAGAATCATCAGTACATCAGACATTGTTTTTTTGATTTATTTTGCTATTGCTCAAGAGAGCTATCTTGTCACACAAGGCATGACAGCAGTCTCTCAGGTTATATTGCTTATGATTAGAATGGCTATAACCAGTGAGTTAAACATCTACCTAATCACTGCACCACCTTTTTAACCACTTGCAAACTGCTAACATCAACTACAGTAACAGAGGTTCAGATTTTGAACCTTTGAACCTTCAGATTCAGAACTATGAACCAGAGAAAAATGAAGGATTATAGGGTAACAGTACTAAACCTAGAGCATGCATTTTAAACATCATCTGAGTCTAGAATTTAGGCAAAAGGAACATTACATAGCAGTCTATGGCATAACAACATAAAGGCCTTGGTCTTACCTTTTGTTTTCAAGTCGTTTAATACCTTTGATTCCACAGGCAGTATATCACTCACTAGTTTTATCTCAATATTTCGGGATGCCAGTTCAAGCAATTTTTCAAAAAGACGCTGACCCTGGGAAGAATATTAAAGGAAAGCAAAACTTGTAAGACATAGACTTGTTCAAACAGTACATCAACAAACTAAAGACTCATGTTAAAACAAAAACATGTTGTACAACATCTGAGTAAATAGGTTCCTAGATATAGTTAAATCTAACCTACAGGTTAGCAGCGCAAACGACTTTTTATTGGACAAATACAGTTTTGAAGGCCAAACCTGCTTATTCCTTTTCCTAGACTGTTCAATACTGTTGATAAAAAGATGACAGAGAATGAAGTGTCCAGGGTTTTTATGATGTATAAATATATTTTTACATTAATTTTCTTCTAAATAATTACATTCTGTTAAATAAGGACAAAAAGTGCAAGGAAAAGAATTTATTACACTTATTCGGTATTAAGTGATATGGGTTTTGTAAGTGGTTCTAACCATAGTACATTTTCAAGTGGTGACATGCTCTTCTTGACATGAGCTATACCAGGAAGGAAAACAATGATCTACATGTATTCCATATGCTTCTCCTTTTCCCTCCTTTATAACTTTACTATTTAAGCCCTATTTCTTACAGAGAACAAAAAAGGAATCTTGTAGTGATCTAGATACATGTTAAAACAGAAATCAAGACATTTGTTTTACATAAAAAATAAAATTTTAAATCACCACATTTTTCAATATCCATAAAAACAAGAAAACATGGAATTTCTGTTTGCGTAGTAAACATTTAATTTTTAGATGCAACATTTTAACTTAAAAGTGCTTAGTAGAAGCATCTAACTACAAAAGGTCAAAAATAGAGTATCTAGTGTACTACTACTGTGCTGTGTTACTATAACCACAATTAGACCCGACTTCCTTGCTATCATTCTTGCTTAGTACAGCAGACTCCAGTTACAGTTAGCAGATGGACACACAAAAAAAATTGGGTTTACACAGCTGAAAAAATGCCTGCCTTACCTACACAGTTCACTTTAGATTCAGTAAAATGTTGGCCCCAAAGTAAAGCTAAAACAAAGAAGCAACAGTCATATCAGCTTTCAAACAAACATGTTGAAGATAAAGCTTTCCACAGAACTGTGGTATATAATTATGTGTACAAACTGTTAACTCTAAAAATATTAAAAGGATCTTTCTATTCAACAAAAATGGCCAAAGCAAAGCATTTGGGGATGATGCAATCTGATGCAGGGTGGACTAACAAAACCACAAGACCTAATCCCCCTCCCACATTCAACCCAGAAGAAGAAGACAATGGAAGGCCACCCTTTGCCCTGTCATTACCTGTACAGACTGACACTTTGAGCCTTGTAGAGCATTAAGACTTAAGCAGTCACAGAAAGTAGCTCTTCATCTGTCTACAGTACAGACCTACTTTTTACTATTCACTTCTTTTGAATACGTGTCAAAATAATAATACCCAGCATCCTAAAAACTAGCTTTCTCAAAATTACAGAGCTGCTAAAGGCTGCAATAGAAACACAGAGCTACTATTTACATTTTATTTTTGTAATATATGCCTGCTTATATCTCTGCTGGCTCCTATCTGCAGCAGAGCTCCCTGTGCTCACAGGAACATAGTCAAGAAGTAACTGCCATAATGAAAGCATTAGACAATAGCTAACACAACAGGAAAAGAAGAATATGCTTTGAGTGAAGCTCCATATGCTTCTTATGCTCAGATTCAACATTTCGTGAGGTAACTGGGTGGTTCTGTATGTAAGAAATAAGATGCACGATTTAACTCACCCAAAAGCTTGTACTGAGTTGCTGTGTTGGGTTTTTTAAAGGATAAGACGGGGCAGATATTACCAGAGGTAATAATTAATGAGGTAATAGCATGGAGGGGATGAATGATGCATACAGAGTTATGCAGCTGCTCCATCATGAACCTGAGGGAGCAGAGGTGCACTGACCATTATTCCAAGGTGCCCTGCTCCCTCCAAGAGGGTATCTCCTGTAATAGCTGTGGACTGGCACTGCTAGACTCTGACCAAATCTGGGAACAGCAATCACTGTGCTGTTGTCTGTCCAGCTCCCAGTCCATGTCTTGCCCCATCGCCCAGATCCCCCAGGATGACAGACTTCTGGCATGCCAGAGCTCAGGCAGCCTTTGAACCCAGTTCTTCCGGGTTAACAAAGTGGAGACATCAGCACTTTTGAATCTCATTAGTTATATCTTTTACAAAAAGTGATCAGGGAAAGTTAAGCACTAAAAAGCTTGCATGACAGAAAATAATTTATATATATATATATGTACATAGAAATTGCTACTCAAAAAGGTTCTATGTGTTGATTTAATTTCCTAGGTAAAAAGACAGAGACACACTGGTTTTGTTTCAGTTAACTGTAAAAACTGATTTTGACTAGAAGCATAGTAGAAAGCTCTACCATACAAAAATAAACATGGGAAAAGGATTCGTAGATTTGATGGAAAGTGATTTGCAGTATCAGTAAAAATTAATGCATTAACTGTTCTGCTAAGGAAATTCTTAGAAAGTTAATGTCTAAAGTTAATAAAACTAATTGTTTCACAGAATAGTTCTTTACTTTTTATCCCTCCTTGGTAATTATTTTTGCACATTATTGCTACTTCTATCTGCACAAGATTTTATTTACATATGACTTACAAAAGTTTTGCTAAAGCAGCCTGGACTTTCTATATTAATTTTAATTTTTTACTATTGTTAAATAACATTAAATTACATTAAAAAGCTTGGCAGCATTTCCTGAGTTTTACCTGATCTTAATATGCCCTGATGTGACCAGCATAACATCCTTGACAGACCAGCTGGTTATGTCCTAGAGGGCATGCTACCAGCTGAATGGCCCATCCAGTGGGTGTATAAGTCACTTGGACTGCAGCCCTGCATTCCAATCAAGACATCTTCTCTGAAAATACATCTCTTTTCCCATCAGGGGCACCATGCATTTATAGTATCCCTTTTTGTCCAATTATATTCGTAAATGGTAAAATCTCAAGTGGATAAGACATTTAATGCAACTCTAAGTAGTGATGGTTAAGACCAGGAGTGCACTCACCACAAATATGTGTGTTTATACAGGCATACAAAAAACACTACCTGGTTCCAGAACTGGAAAGAATTCCCTTTGTCTCAACTCTTCCTGCATCATCCCTCAGCAGTCATTCATACACTCCCCAAGGTGCAGTCTAGACACTCTAAATGACTACAAAAAATTCACAACTTGCTTTTAAAAACCTTTACGTACAGTAGTAAAATAGGGTACTAGAAATTCTTCATTCATTGTTGATGAAACTGACCTTTGTCTCCATTAATATTGATTTGAAACTTAGTTTCTATTCTTTCTGACGTGTTTACTTGCAATTTTACTGGTTTGTTTTATGGAAAGGAAAAAAGACAGGATAGAAAGTCTAAAGAGTTTTGTTACTGATGTCAGCTCATTTGAAATGCTTCTGTTGAATACAAACCCTCATTCTGTCATTCAGATCACATTCCTTTTGCAAGACAATACCAGGCTGCTGTGCAACTACATGACAGCAATCAAAATTATTCCTAGATACCCAGCTTGTGAGGACTGAGAAATAGTAGCAGCCAAGTGCTATGAAACTGCAGTATGCTACCTTAGACCATATCTGCATTTTAACAAGCAAAACCACCAGAAATCTGCCTATCCCAATAAAATACTCTCTTATACTTTTTCACTGGGCTGTTTCAAAAAACCTACAGAAGGTAACAAAATAGGATGTAAAAAGTATTACATGAACAAAACAACATTATCATGGTAGCTTTAAACTACCATATATCTGAAACATCAGTCCCAACTGTACCTGCCACAGCTACCTGGTACATTTAAAAAACAGAAAGTTATCAGTGCCAAAAGACTCTGAAATTGCCCCCAGAGCAATTTCTTAGCAGTCACTAGGCAGACTGATTCTAGCCTGGCTGTTTTCCCTTGCCTGCTGTTGTCTTTATCAGCATGTGTTTCTCATTAAAAATAAAACAGGGGGGATATGAACACAAAAATGCTCTATTTATTGAAGTCCTCTAGAAATGAATTATTGTGCTCTTCAGTAACTTAGATTCCTGCAGTTTAGACAATGCTTAGCTTTATCTGTCCCCAGAAATATAAGTGTCTACTTCCAGAATCTTCTTCTGGATTTATTCTATATAAGGTACTCATATTGTTAAAAGTCATCCTATGTTCAAGCCTCTGGGTATATCTATAAAACATTACTAAAAATCATAGCATGCTGGCAGAAACCAATAGAGCAAATAAATCAAGAAATCCTAGCTTTATCTTCTGCTATGTAATACAGAAGAGAGAAACTCAAATGCCCTCCTCAAGTCTTTCTAACAAAACAGATAATGAAAAGGGAGGGAATGTGCTTTCATTTTTAAAACTCTCCTCTTTAGCTTTCATTTCTGTACCTTAGTCTGTTTCAGCTGCGTCAAGAAAATACCACCACCTGAAGATGAGAAATGTTTTTGTAAAGGTGAGGTTACAGAAAAGATAATAGACTACAATCTATATAGCTGGCTGTTGCTGATTTCTGCTGGTAGGTTTGGAGATGTGCTCTTCTTTGTACTTATTTTCATTTTTCAATAATTGACAAGGACCGGTACTTGTGCTCTGGCACTAACATTTGTTCTACCAAACAAATCATTTAAGATCCTCGGGCAATGATTGTCTGAGTGACTCATGACTCATCACCAGAGATTCATTTCAAAGGTGGATGCTGGCTTACATAAGACAAAATCAGATGGAGTGGGAGACCTCCAACCAAGTAGTAATTGGGAGTTGCACAATAGGTAGGTAAATAGAGAAAGTCAGAACCACCCATTTTTTATGTGATCATTGAGAAAATCAGATGCAGATCTACCCTTCAATCATCTTACTGTCACCTAAATAGCCATCCAGGGAGAACTGTGGCATATCCATGGCAATAGCAACAAGCCATGGTGGCATTAATTCTTATTTGTGAAACATAAAATGTAATTTGTGGTGAAGGACTTGCTGGAACTATAAAAGATCACTCTAAATTAAAGTTTCTAAACATGAGATATGCCAGAGGAATTGAATTGTGAAAATCATGAAATTGGCTTGACGTTACATTCACCTCTGTCTTCACTGCAAATGAATTAAAAGCTATCCTCTGAAATTGTTTTTCCATTGTCCACTGATATCTCTAAACTTCAGATTGCCACAGAAGGTGTCACACATTCCCATTCTGCAAAAATCTCAAAGCCTCTGCAATGACAAATGCTCAGACGACAACACAAAAGTGCCAAAACTCATGGTAGTCTTCGTAATGAGAAATGCAGATAGAAAAAACCTACTCAATACTTTACCAAACAAACATTTCTTTAGTTAACTGTTTAATCTGTAGAAGCACAGACAACACTGTAACATCACGCATTTGGAGACTCCAGTTTCGCGAGACTCATGAACTCAGATGGCTGAGCACAGCATTTGTGACCTGGACAGCTCAGTCAGCACTGACTGTTTATTTAGATTTATAACAGCAAAACATGAACAGGCAACTGTCAAGGACACTACATAACATACCCACTGACAAAAATGAGGAAAAATAGAGCAGGAAGTTCTGCAATTTTATATATGCACATGTATACATATGTGTATGTGCATTACACATTTGGAGAAAATAGACAACACGTATACATATGGTTGATGTGTAGCTTGGGCATACATACATATATGTGTGTGTATATAAAACTGCAAAATTTCCTGCTCTATTTTTCTTCAACACATATATTTGACATACGTGTATGCATCTGTATGCATGTGTGTATGTAACTACACAAGAGCATATACAGGGAACATTACTAAGTCTTCTAACTAATTAAGAAAAAACAATCTAGCTACTCAGCTTCCTCCTTCAAAAATCCATGTCTGTTGCAAAGTGCTCTTGTAGAGGACCTTGCTTTGCAATATGCCTTGAATATTCATAAAATGGAAATTACTAGTTATAGAGCAGGATGTGGGGCCATATGGAAAGTGGCTTTGTCTTTAGTTTCTAATAAAACAAGAATCATTCAAGGAATGACCAGAACTTACTCACTCAACACTACACTACCTGGAAGTTTTGCATTTTTTAACCTTTCGTAATGCATCTGCTATTTTAGGGCAAATTTTCCCAAATTCAACTTGTAAGTACTTGAGGACATTCAACTTATACTTCAGAAAATTACTAGTGCACAATTATCAAAGCTGCTCTGAAGTTTCACTTCCATTTTACAAGTGGAAAAAGCAGATATATCAATACAAGTTTCCTCCCTTCCCTTTCACAGACTAAGCTTTGTGTACATCTCCGGGGCAGTGATTTGCTAAGAAAGACTGCCTCTGGGCAATTTCTTTAGCAGTTAGACTCGCCAATAACAGTATAGTGTTTTAGCATGAATAGACAAGCTTGACAGAAAGATCTATCAGCTGTTCAGCCCACACTGCTGTACAAATGAGGAAATGACTGGAATATTAATTGCCTTTAAACAGAAGTAATTACTCACTTTTGTAAGGCACCTAGCAGGCAGAAATAGATAACTAGAATAGAACATTATGAAAAATATTTCATTTTTCAGGCTTTAGCAGTGCATCTGTGGATGAAATAGCAAATCCACTTTTTACATGTCTCTTCTTCCTTTCCCTGCTCTGACAATCAGTAGTATCTTACAGTTTTTACTTTGCATGAGAATGTGCAACAGTGAATGGATTTGATGCTTAACCACCAAAATCCCAATTTCCAGCTTGCTATTTTTGTCCTCTGGGATTTGTTACGTCTGCTGTCTTTGAAGCAAATGACATGTTGAATTTTTTTCAGACAAAACATTTTTAAAAGTTTCACACACATACCAATTCATGCACATCCTAAAGACATCTAAGCCACTGTCTCTTTGAATTCATCTGCTTGAATGACAGTACATGGGTTTGAAGTTTCTTAGGCAATACATTTAAATAAAGCTTTGCTGCATAATTACATTGTGAAAAATCTCAACATTTCATTAATAAATTTATTCACAAACTATGCTCCAATATTTACAAGCATTCTGAAATGAAAGGTTTGCACTGCATTTTCCATTTGGCTGCTCACCTTAGATTTGCACGTTTTAAATGGACACACTGTAGATTTATTCTAAAGAAAAGTTAATGTATGCCATTCAGATAGGCTACAGTGTCTTTCAAAAGAAGTAGAATCTAGTTCATGACTTGAAAACACAGGCTATTTGCAGTACTACCTTTAGTTGCTCAGAATACTAGTCTTTGTCTATCATATACCAAAACACATTTTTTTTATCTCACAGCATTAACAGAACTACAATGGAAAGTGAAGATTTTATGACATAATATAATAGAGCTGATTCCTTACAGTTACCTGACTGTCATTTTAACCTCATGTCATGTCAGCTGAGCGTCTTCTTTCAGCAAAGAATCCATTTGGTGGAAAAGACCTGAACAATCCTCTGATATCTTAGTTTCACAGGTGATAGGAAGTGGAAACCTGCCCTTACCATATTTCTAAGAGGATTGTCGTCAGGAATAAACTGTTTGTTGGCACAACATCACTGTAATGCATGTCTGTCCTGTTCACTATGATTTATGATTTTTCCTATTGCTCTTAATTGCACAAATCTTGAACACTGATCTCTCCTAAGATTCATTTTGAAAAGATGAGAAATCATCTGGTAACTACATCGTTCTTTGCAAGTGTAATTCTAGCCATCTATTTGGCTGCAGAATTAATCCACATGCTTGCTCATTTACTTCAGCAGTTGCACCATATACAAATTAAAAGTATAGATTTATGGATATTCCGAATTTATGGATGTATAAATGGGTATTATTTTTCAGATTTTGTGAGATTACACACTGACATCCTTTCCTAGAATAGAAATGATATGAATGGGTGTTGAATGCGTTATCTAGTTCAAGTGTGCCACCACTCTCAGAAAAAAAACATTGTAGTGGCAGGAAAATCCCCATAAAACAATTATTTTTAAGCCGACCCAAACAAATAGATCTGCTACAGAGCAGGCCTGTAGTTCTAAAGAAAGAAATAATAGTGAAACAACAAGAACAGATTGAAGTCCCACCCTTTTCTTAGTCTAGAACGTACCTGGCATGCTGATGGATGACTGTGATTGAGGTCCCACTGGGAAGATACTATGTCAATAGACTTTTCAGCCATATTAAGCAAGTTCATCCAGCCTTGGAAAAGAGACAAATGGGATGGTGCACTGTCTGAATAGTTGATCCCTTCAGGTATATTTTCCACAAGAGCAACCCTGAGAATAGATAAGGAAAAAATAACCACTTAACAAAAGCAATTTTCTGTATTAAAAAGTTCCAAATTGTAAAGAATGTAAGGTTTTGGGATGTGGTTTAACATCTGCTCCCAGAAGCTCTCATCAGTGTGCCACCTTGCAACTCACTTTGAAGTTGCTGTCATTTTCCATGCCTCCCAAAACAAACAAACAAAAAAATGCAGAAATGGCCTACTGTAAATGCAGTAAAGCCAATTAAGCTTTTGAAGCTCTGAAAAATTAGCTTAAACATGGAAAAGTTTACTTCTTATATCAGAGAAAGTGGGAATCAGTCCTTAAGGTGAAAATGGGAGGAAGGAAACAATCTCTTCTTGGCTTGCCACTCTCATCTTTGCATTTCATTTCTTCTCTTTAAGCAATGTTGCAAGATGAATTCTCTTAGGTCTGCTTTTACAACTGTCATTTTATTACACTGCCTTCTCTGTCTATGAATTCTGCCTTTTCAACTCCTCTAATCTACCTAATTTTTCCGATTTTGTTTACCTGTCTAAGGCTCTAACTGGGATCCAGTGGTTAAGAAGAATTAAGCCCTTTTATTTTTCCTTTGGTTTTGGAAGTCTGCTTGATCTTATTGTCTATATCATTCATATTCTCTCAAATTACATTACATACATTCACAAGGATCCAAGAAGCTAAACAAATATTGTAGTAAACTGACAGTTTCAAAGAGGCTCCTCTGCTTCAGGGTAATTGTTTCATTCAGCACACTCTCTCACTGCTAGATTTTCTTAAATTGTAGCAGGTAAAGCTCCTCTCTGCACTCAATAAAGGAATATTAAAAATAAACACAAGTCACATAAGTTTCCCAATTCTGTCCTTAGGTGAAGAAATGAAATTTTCAACTTATCCAAGTGGCACTGCTGTAAGTGCCTCCAACATCTGCAACTACTACTTTGAAACATAGAAACCAGATTTAGAAAAGCTGTAGTAAGACTTGGAGAATACTCCTTTTCATTGTATCCAAGGACATCAAATATTTCCAGACTGTTTCCATATTTATTACTAGCATAAATTATCAATTCCAGCAATAAGAATATAATTTCTAAACTTCAAAAAAAATAATTAATAAAACCCTCCAGTATAAACAAGAATTGTACATTTTTTTACTGTTAGAAAAACAGATTAGTGCAGTATCTTCTATCAGTTCAATTCATCCTACAGGGGAGCAGGCATGTTTGTGAAGTTAACCCATTAAAAGACTGAAGGTTAGTACTCTAACAGTGTAAAGAAAACCCAGCAAGAATTGTGATAGTATAAACCTGTGGTAATTATCACATTCTTACTCTCCTGGCCTAGCAAAAAAATACCCCCAAAACCAGAACAGATACAGCTCCTCATTAAATATTCATGTATGTTCTCTTATTCCCTAAATTCCCAACATAATGTATCACTAAGCTACAATTACTGATGGCATTCTTGACAACATACCTTGAACAGTAAACAGTAACAGAGTTGCAATACCAGTAAATTACGTGTAAAAGGTTAAAAAAAACACAACTTGATTTTTTCTAATGTCTTCAAAGTATATTTTATTTTCAAACATGTAGTGTCCTTATTAGTCCATTAGCAATGCCCTACTTTGAAAAATAAATTGTTTTGTTCTAACACTCAAGGTTTTAGAATTATTTCTGTTGCATCTAAGCCTGTTACAGAATTTAATAAAACTTCTGTTAGATCGCTTGAAAGCCTGGTTAGTACTTTTTCATTAGTTAACATTACTAATCATATTGCAGCTCTTAGAATTGTCCCTATTCCCGTAATTATATGATGGAGAGCTGTAGGATGACCATCTTCAAAGAGCAAGAAAGCAAAGAAGATAAAGTGATCTCTACAAAGACATAAGAAATGCCCCAACAGTCCAGTGGCAAAGATGAGGAATGGAACCATGTCTTTCTGGCCTCTTCTATACCCTACCCAGTCACACATAGACACAGAAGGGAGCTATTTTGAATGGTCTCCAAAGACATTCTTCATATCAAATTATTATTCAAAAAATAATCTATCAAATGTGATTCTGATTTAGCTAGAATTTAAAAGTGCACATCACTTCCTTAAACTCAACATGTGACCAAAATTTCTCAACTTTAGAATTTTGTCTGACATACACAATATTTTTTGCGTGAAATTATGCAAATGAATATGCAAGAGCTCACAAAAATAACTGATAGGATTGAATCTGTCATGGTCACTTCCAGTGTCTTGTAGTGGTGTTTCTCATAGGCTGTACTGAATTTCTGTCTCACTGGAAAGCATTTGCTTAACTTCCATTCTTCCTATCACTCTCTTTGACAAGTTTAAAGCTGCCAAAAAGGTAACACTGTCACAGAAAGGCTGAAATGATCTGGAGATCATATAGCTCAATCTTCCTTTTCAAGACATTGTCCAGTATGTTCCTGCACCCACTCAAAAACCCAACATCAAGCTCAGAAGCTAAAAAAGGTCAACTACTAAGTTTCTAAATTCAGTGATTTTGCCTTCATAGTATTCCCTTTTCTTCTGGCACAACAGCAAAGTTCCAGTACTTAGTCAAGAAGACTTTTGTTAAATCTTCTGTGCAAAAGTTTCAAGTTTGCATGCCCCAATTCCATTAATAAAAGCTAAATTTAGCTCTCATTTCTGTTCCAATATGATCCACAAAGAGGTTTTTAAAATATGGTATAACAAAAACTTCTAGTAGAGAAGGTCATTCACAGACCTTGAGGAAGATCGGACATGGTGATGTAATTTATTCTGCAAAAATGGCATATTGACAAAGCAACACAGAACAAATGTAGCATGGTGATAAAGACAGACTTTTCCTATGCTCAAAATCATTAACAGATAACCCTACACTTGTTGGATGAGATGTTCTTCCCCAATTTCCTGTTGCTCAAAGTATTTCATCTGCTAAACTCCAAAATAGGCCAGCCTCTTCAGTTATATCTCTGAGTATTCTCAAACCTACTCACATAGACTGAGAAACCTGAAAGTAATGTTACACACATTTCTGTGAAGTATATAGAGAGACAAGGGTCAAAGCTGAGACTGAAGCTTCTCTAAGATAATAGAAATATGGTGAGCAGTATAATGTTATTTAATACCTACCAAAAAATAGACCTTGACCTCAATAATAAGACTCTTCTGAGCTCAGCTACATGACTTGTATTTAGCAATTCCAAGTGAATTCTGTCCCAGGCTAAGGATTCCTCTTCATTTTTAACAGTTCTTTGGTAAGAAAGTGAGAAGGTATTTTTCTGATCTCACACCAATTTTTTCCTTTGAAGGAAAAAGAGATACTTTTTATGAAGCGTCTCAGTTAATTAGAGTAGAATTTCACTGCTAGGACAGTGAAAATAGTCAGCGGCTATCTGTCTGTCTCTTGAATAAACTTGGTGTCAGAGGCATACATTTATAGCACTGTTGAAGAGTTTAGGTCTAACAAGTAAACAAGTATAAAAGGAAACTTCTAAACTTCTTTTGGTAGTTCAAACCTCACACCATATTAAAATGATATGCTGTAGAACATTAGTCACTTCAGTTTCTCAATTCAGAGTCATACACTAAAGAAAATCCAGGTGATAGACACTTGAGTATATGTCTCTAACATCCGAATTTACTCACCATTAAAGTGAAGAAACATGATAAGAAAACACTGCAATGACTTTTTGAGATAGTAATGAATTTTTTAGACAGTAATGAAATGGAGTAAAGGCTACCTTTGTCATAGGTTACTACATTTCAGACACAAAAGAGAAAAAGGAAAACCAAACCAAAACAGAAAACAACAACTTGTGACTCTTATTTCATAGTCCAGAAGCTCTGGAACCTGCCCTGAACCAACCATCTTCCCTTGAGCTCTTCAACAGAACCACAGCTTTTCTTTCTCAAAGGGATTAAGAAATACCTTTCTTTACAAGGTATAATTATTATTTCAAAAACATGCATAACAAACTCTCTTTTCCACATTCAGGGAAGTGTCTTGAAAGCAGATAAAGTGCAGCACAACTTATCAATATATTTTTATATTCTCCTTACAGTCAGTGGTAAGGATCTGGAAGACCAGTTCTGCAATTCTACTTGAGATCAGATGCCAGAGCATAAAGGTATACAGTGGACTTGGATAATTACATGGTATATCCAGTAAAGAAAAATGAAACTGTGCATTATATGTAGTATTTACTCTGTAATTAATAACATCTATTTCTTCCACTATGAGAAGTTACAAAATCTACTGATTTTGAATTTTAGTCATGAAGGTTTTGATCTCCAGGGACAAAATCTTGTGATGCTGAGCATCTGGTTTAAGACTATGCTTTGAATTAGATATGCAGTGAATGCAGTTAAGTTCAGGTTCACGGCACTGAATATATTTTCCTGCAGACGTGCAACATCGGGCTCCAGGTACAGAGCTTTTCTGAACATTTCTGAGTATGTGATAGAGCAGACTGGTGTGATAGTTAAACTGAAAGCTGTTCTCAGTGCCTCCCTGATTAGTATTTTCAATATGATTCCATGCACTCAATGATAAAACACTGTAATAAACATATTAACACATTATTTTAAGAAATAAAACTGCTGGGATTTTAGACACTTAGCACCAGACTCTGTTTGGAAGGAAAATTCCTCGCCTCTTGATCATCTTTATATTCAGAATCTGGTAACCAGTCATGAGATATGCACGTAAAAAGGTAAAATCTGTTGCATAGAAAGTCAAACTAGATGGTCTAAAGCAGATTTCCTAATTTCCCTGTGCAAATTGCTACCTAGTGGGTTAAAAGGGGAGTGGTTTAAGAGGGCTGATGACATGCATGTAAGTGGGACTGCTAGACTGTTGTGTGGAAGCACATATGAAATAGAGCTAAGGCTACAGGGTTCAGCAAATCAGCACTCCATCTATCTGTGCTGCCTTAAGCCAAGGAGGCACATACTGGTCCCGGGCTTCTCCTTTTCATCACAGCAGTAAGTCAGTGACTGCTCAGTCACTCTGCTCACCTGGACAAGTGTGGATGCCACCAGGACACCCTGACAGAAGAAAGGACCGAGTGCTGAAAAATGCAAAACATGCAGATAATTTGCTAAGTAACATGTAGCTAGAGCTGGTTAAGCTGTCCTGCAGCTACTGCAAACAAATTTGTCGTATCTCCTAACCAGCGGCCTAAATTCTGTGAATACTATCTATATCTGGACTCAGAAGACACAGGCCCCTTCAATCATGTGAGTGGCCTGATCCTATTTAACATGCAGCTGCCAGAGGTGGCTGTGGCATAAGAGAGGAAATAAATAGCCCTACCAAATTCAAGTTGTTCACTGAACTTAAGAACTGGAGCTAATAACTAAAATTAGAAGTTGCCTTTCAGCTTTCCCCTTCTATGGCTGTCCCTTCTTTGCACTTAGTCTCCTAAGCAGGAAGTAATTGAAGTATCCTAGCTATATACCAACACATATTTTAACTTCTCACCACTTAGGCCTTTTTATATTTTCCATCATCAATTTGGAGGGCACTTTGTTATTGCTATTCCCACATAACTGGTTTAATGCCCACTCATCACAATGTCTACAAGCCAAATATAGTGTGTAGACATACACAATACATCCATCAAGCCTGGCAGATTTTGTGTGCCAGATTCTTGACTGGAACTATAAATAATAATAATTTCAGTCAGCAGTTATGTCAGTGGAACAACATTGGCTTTTATCAGTAGAAGATCAGACTCAAGTCACTGAGCCTATAGAATAAATAACTTGAAGTACTTCGGGAATATCTCTTCTCTTTGGACTGCACAATGGATTGCTGTGGAAGAAAAAGATGATTCCCTCCCTCTCATACCATTGTCTTCAGAAAGAATATACCAACAAAAAACAAACAAACCCTACTGTTTCAACTTTCCCCAAATGATGAGCAACACAATATTTCTGTTGTAACATTCCACAGGCATATAAATTTCAAAAGAAGGATCTGCTACACAAAACCACAAGTCATCTAAGGTTTAAACTTGCCAATGTTTTCTAATTAAATGTATTTTAGGTGATAAAATAAAATTTACACAATTGTATTTCAGATGCAACTTTCACTTCTCAAAGGCAAAATTGAACTAACCCAGTCTTTTACAAAGTTACTTCAACCTACTGAGAACAGTATTTTCCCCATGCCAAAGCAAATCTGAACCTTCATCAGAAATTTAGTCTAGTCTGCCATGGTCATTTTAATAGTGGAATTAAGGTAGCACTCATATAAAGTATAAAATAGAAAAAGAGCACAGACATGGGGAATTAAAAAACACAGGAAGGAATAAATAGCAAACATTAATGATCTTCATTTGTTTGTACTGACATAACTGATATTTGCCTCAGTTCAAATAAATAAATAAATAACGTGTAACTTAGCACTGAGCCTTTATGTAACCTTATTGATTTTCTTCGGACTTCTCATATGCTTAATGCAGACTTAATCATTTTCTTGAATTATGCAGATCAGTCCAGCTAAATACTGACCTTTTCCATCCATTATTACATATCCAGGCTCATACCAAAATAATCCTTATCAACTGCCCATTGCTCCATAAATAAGATGCTGAAATGAAGGTTGTTGACACTGTGTTATGAACCCTCATAAAAGAAGAAAAATAAATTAGAATGCAGATGAGGTAGTCAAAATATGTGGAAATACCCTTCTGGAATAAATATAACGTGATATTTCTTCAGGTGCTTTGCTTTAGGTTTCTAGATTTGTTAAGTCTGAACCATAACATTAGCACACCCGTTGAAAAATATCTAGATAACTTAAGATACTTGTAAATTATTTCAAAATCAAATTAATTTATCAGAATATTACAGTCCAGTGATAAGTAAGCAAAATAAAGCTGAGAACTAGCAATCATTAACAGGTATCATCAGTTGAGACCCTGTAATTCTACCAGGTAGAATTAACACAGTAAGAATGCAGTAGACCAAGGAAACCTTTAATTTACTGAATTGACTTTAACTCTGTTAATTTACTGAACAGATAGGATAAGAGTTTGATCCTCTAGCTTTCAAGCTGACATTTCTCAGCAATTCAGCTAAGAAGGTATTTCACAGGTCCTGAACATACAAATTTTTCCAGAATTAAATGCAAACATTGAATGTAAACAAAATGAAAACATTTTAACTTTCCGCTTCACAGTCCTATAACAAAGCTCAATGTAGCTGTAATTCCTAATTTCTCAGAACAATTTATCTTCTTTTTTATAACTTCTGCAACCATTTATATACATACTGACCAAAAAAAGACTTGGCATGTCAGAACAGATACATGTTTTATGGAATAATTATAGAAATAATTATAAATGTATCATGGTTTCTGATGGGGACAAGAAGTTTATCAACACTGGTTAAGAAAAAATACAGTATCAAGCTGAATAGCCAAGACATCAAACCAGAAATGAGCATACCTACATTTAATAAAGACAAGTGTAAAAACCTAATAAAATTAAAATCTATATGATGGGGGTCTTCTGCTACTCCTAATTTCAATTTTGAACATGAAGAGAAAAAAAAAACAACTTAATAACAGAAATTAACAGTAGATCAACCACAGAGTTAAATCTGGTTTGACCAGAAAGCCAATACACCATCCCAATGAAAGTCCCATGTTTTATGGTCCCAGCTTTGTCATCTTCATTCATGACAATTAGTTCCTTATTTCATGAGGAAAGAATTATTTGCTAGAGGCTGCAATGGTGACATCTGCATCTGAGTTTCCAAGAGACAGAATGAAGTGGCATTTTAGGAAAACTTCAAGTGTCTTATTAATCATTTCACTTCAGGTGAAATCTTGCAAGAACTAATAAGCACTGGAAAATCAATGTCTCAATCCAGCCTGTGTCAGCAGCTGTTGAAGTCCCACTTTGTTGTCTAAACAGTGATTAGAACTGAAATGTACCACAACATTGCAGTGTTCTGCTCATGGCCCTCTTTACACACTACAGATATAAGACTTGGGCACATGTGGGAAATCTATTTCAAGGACACACCCTAAGAATGAAAATTGCCATCTGTTCCTTCTATATTTTTAGGCTTTAAGATACCTCTATTAGGCTATTGTTAAGGTATGATGAGCCATGACAAGAGCCTCTAAAATTTGGCCATGACATGACTGTCCTTGTCATACATTAAACATGCTATAAAATTTTTCAGCATCTTATCACATGCCAGAACAACTTCCTTTTAGACTGTGATTTCACAAGAGTGTTTAAAGGCCATGTAGAGAAAACAGCTTGCATTGTGATTTTATTAAAAAAAAACATCAACAAAGAAGGATGCCATATCAATGTTTGCATGTGGCTGAAATCTATTTGGGGTCACAACAGCACTTCAATACCTCACATCTGCTCTGCCAAACTTCAGGTAGTATAACATGTTTCTCCCATTAAAGCTTCTCTATGATTACTACAACTTCTTTCTTTAGTTCCCTTACTTCTCATCATTTCCCTCCCTCATTTTTTTACCCAGATGCTCAGACATTCATTCAAGCACATTGTGGAGCACTTTGTGAAAGGGAACAAAAATAATTTATCTCAGAGTTACCCTTCATTTCAGCAACGATTTATACAAATGAAACTTAAACTTTCCCGGTAGGTGCTCAAAATGCATCATTTTGAATGAACTGTTCATTCATGGGAAGTTTGCTTTGCTTTTGTAGTCAGGAACCTGCTTCACTTCGTATCCTTTTAGCTGCTCTATCCTTTACCCTCAGTAACTCATATCTCACCCTGGAATATTTCTCTCCTGTAATATTTTTATAAATGACAATCATTTCCCTTCTGTCATGGTTTAAGCCCAGATGCCAACCTGCTCACTCCCCTCCAGCCCCCCAAGTGGTATGGGGGAGGTAATCAGAAAAAAACCAAACAAAAGCTCATGGTTAGAGTTAAAGACAGTTTAACGGGATAGAAGAGAGAAGGGAAAATAATAATAAGAGATTATTCAAAACAAGTGATGCACAATACAATTGTTCACCACCCACTGACCAATGTATAGTTAATCCCCAAGCCATGGTAACCCCTGGTCATCTGCCCCAGTTTATATCCTGGATATGACATTATATGGTATGGATACGTCCCTTTGGTTTTCTTGAGCGAGTCTGTCAGCTGTCCTTGCTCTGTGCCTTCCCAGCTTCTTGGGTGCTGCCAGCCTCTACTGGCAGGGTATATGAGAAGCTGAAAAACCCTTGACTTAGAATATGCACTACATAGCAACAACTAAAACATCATCATGTTGTCAACACTATTCTCATCCTACATCCAAAACACAGCACTGCACGAGCTACTAAGAAGAAAAATAACTTTATTCCAGATGAATTCAGGACACCTTCTTAGCTTTCACACTCCACAGCCAAGTGCCTTTAGTGTCTTTTTAATTAAATAGACTTTTAATTCCTAGAACCTCCTACTCAGCATGAGTTCAACCTTCTTGATTACTGATGGTCAGGTACACATAGCATTCCAGATTAAAACTTATCAATGTCTTACAAAATGGCATTAATACTTCCTTTGCACTTCGGGTTACATATCGCTTCATGAAAATAGTATCGCATCTATCTCTAAACAATTCTATTTTCTTTTATTATAGTTTCCCTAAGGAGCTGCTTCCCTTAAACAGTATAAAGATGGAAAATCGAGTTAACATACAGTTGGACTGCTGCCTAGAAGTGACTAAAATCAAACTGTTAACCAAGATGGTACATATATCTCCACAAGAAACTAAGACGTATTTAAGATACATTATGACCTCACATATTTGAAAAAGGATTTTACCATTCTAGTCACTTTCTAGTCATTTAGTCTAGCCTCCTGCTCAAAACATGTCCACTTAGATGAAGTTGGTTGTCACTTAGCCTGGTGAAGTGTTGAATATCTCCAAAGATAGTGATTATACAATGCTCTCTGGGTGACTGTTTTGATATTTAACCACTCTCACAAAGGAGAAAATAAGCCTCCAGCCCATATGCTTTATTGGAATTTCATTTGCTGCATGTTGTATCTGTTGTCTCTTGTCCTATCACTGTTCACCCTCAAGACGACTCTGGTTCTTACCCATAAGGTAGTTGTAGACAGCACTAAGATCTCTCCTCCTTTCCAGGTTAAACAGTTCTCTCAGTCTCTGTTTCTGTTTGTACACTTGAGTTCCCTAACCATTCTAGTGACTGTTCACTAGATCTGCTGAGTGTGTCAGTATCTCTCTAGTATTGGAGGACCCAAAACTGGACACAGTACTCCAAATGTAGTCTCAGAGGTGCTAAAAAGATGGGAAGAATAATTTCCCTCACTCTGCTGTCTACGCTATTGCAGATAAAGCCCATCATGCAGTTACCCTCCTCTGATTCATATTCAAGCTTGCTGAACACCAAGAACCTCAGATCCTTTTCTGCAAAACTGCCTTCTAACAACTTGCACAGTGTTATTCCAATCCATGTGTGAGACTTCACATTTGTTCACATTGAATTGGCACTGATGATCACAACTCTCTGAGCCCAACAGAACAGCTGGTTTTCCACCAGCTCAAGGCTCTTCCTTGACAATAACAATGACACTAGCAAAAGCATGAGCTGAAGCAGAGGAAACAGCATCTCAATAAGTTGTGAATGCTAAAGGTTTAATGTTCTAATGTTTCAAGGGACATCAGGGTTGTTTGATTACTTGTTGAGACCTAACATAAAAAAATGGTCTGTTCCAATAACTTTTCAAGATTATTTTGCCATTTACATCAGTAGGATTTAAAAACTACAACCCTCGAAGAAATTTGCTGGTTACACACACTATCTGAACAGGTAACAAAAGCAAAGTGCCATTTCCTTAAGTCGCTACTACATAACATGGAAGTTATTTAAAGGCAGTAAGAAAACTGTTGTAAAGGAAAAAAAAAAAGTTTAGGAATACAGATTCTATGATAAAGGCTGGTGCTATTTGACACTAATTCAAATGAACAACATTTGTGTTGATCTGTTAAAAGCTGGAAAAGCTTTGCCTTTAATCCTAGTCTATTGACAGTCAAATGAGCTATGTTAAAAATAAAGTAAAATGCCTTGCCTTAGCACCCAGGTTCCTCCAGTTCTTCATTTGTGTCTCTGTTTAAGCATGAGGGCATACCTCCATGAGACACAGAGCAGGATTAGCTCCCTTCCCCCCTCCCTCCCAGGGAAGGATAAAAAGGGGAATAAGCAAAAGAAAAATGTCTCACCCAAGATTGGAAGTTAAGACTATAACACATTTAATGAGTAACAGGAGAAAAACAGAAGAAAGAAGTATTAAGGGAAGAAGGATGCAGAACTATATACAAAACTTGCTCTCAGGTGGTGATGGATCATGTGGTGCATGTGGAGTCAGGCCCAGCCCTGCTGAGATGCTGTCCCAGCAGCAGAGCTGCGGGAGAAAAAAAGTGTGTGTGTCCTCCCGAAATTCCTGTCTTCTTGTTTTTATGGAGTGTGGCAGGGAAGGGGAGGGAATAAGAGCTGCCCTCTGACTCCTCAGTGTCCTAAGGTTACCACCTGTGCCCCCCACTCAGTCTGTTTCCCCTTAAACCACAACAATTTGTAGCACTCATTCTTGATTTTCATCTGCAAATGAATGATTTATGTGCTTTGCAGTATTAGGTAACTTTTCTGTGTCTCCAGACAATAAGATCACCTCTTGCCTTCTATGATATTACCCAATTCTTCTGCAGAATTACCAGGTTCTTCCTAACATTGACAATATTTCTTGAGCTAGTTTTTGAGAAGAAAACACACTAGTTAAAATATTAAATGGTATTGATCTTGAGGATCAACCATTCTTGAAAAGCACTGCTGTACCCTCCCTGTTCATGATTCTACAGTACCTACTGTTGCCTTCCCCCCTTGTGGCAATTAATCATCCACCAAAAGGTTTGCTTAGACTGATAGAGAATAGATCCACTGCCTTACCTCGTTAAAGTGGTCAGTTACCTTATAATTGGAAATACATCAGTCTGATACAACCTGTCTTTACAAAATGAAGGGAAATTTTTTATCCCTCTTTCCAACATCTCTGTGCTAAATGATTATATAACACTCAAGTCAAATTTACTGGCTGGGATATTTATTTATTTCAACTTGAGGATCTGTTAAGCTATAAACACTACCTGGGAAAGTATAAAACTTCAAGTAACTGATTGCAGAGTCAAGGCATTCATTACAACAGATTAAAATAATTTTACATACTTAATCATACCTTACAACAAGTAAAATAATAATAATAAAAACGGCAATAAAAATGGGAAGTGGAAAACTCCCTACAATGAATGATATATGGAAATATTTAAATTATTATTGAACAAAACCAACTATAACACAAACAGCAAATAAATAAAACCAAAAGTAAAGCTTATTTTAAAGAAACTTCAATAGGAACACTAACTCGTAAAGTAAAACTATTCCCTAATGTATTCCAGCAACTGTGCTTATAAAAGGGCTACGTTTGTAGCTGGAAATTTCTACATAAAAATAGGTTCAAAGAGAGAGAAAGACAAAATGATCTATTAATTTATACAAAGTGATGGATATGAAGGCATCTTATTTTGATCCAGAGATAGAAAAAAAACCACGTTTATTGTTTACTCATTATTCAGGCTATTCCTTTTCCCCTATGAAAAAAACCTCTGTTTGAGGTTCTCTTCTACAATATTTTCTGTCCCTTGGCCCCAGTGATTCTCAATAAATAACACGGGTAATTGATGAGCTGCACAGCATCTTTAAAACAAAGTCCCCATTAATGAATCTCCAAAGACAGAAATCTGTACAAAGCTATAGAGAAGAAGCTCTAAAAAGGCTTATGTTAATGGTGATAGGAGAGGGAAAGGCAGTAATAAAATATCAGCTTTTGGTCTCTCTTTGTCCACTGGCAAGCAAATGCTTCTCACAAAACTGATGGGTTTCCTCCTGCCCTCCTAGGTGCAAGCCAACTGTTTATGGAGGTTGCACACTTCCATGGATGTCCATGTGTTCCTCACCTGAGGAGGCAGATGGTGGACAGTGATGAAGAAAGACAAATTAAAAACTGGACTCCCTAAAGTGAATAACAAAATTCCTAACAGGTCAGGTGAAACAGAATTTAGCTTTAACTTAATAATTTTAAATAACCTCAAAAAAAGCTTATACCTAAAGTATAATAGAGTAGTTCACTTTTCAAACCCATTAACAGTCTATTTGATCTCAATAATACTCAACTTTAGTTAATTCCGTCTCAGCAATTTTCTGTGCCTCGTGAGTTTATGCATATAAAAATTGAATAAATAATTAGCATCTAAAATGTTTTTTGCAAGGAATGAAAATTGCAAGTGATCGTTTTTAACAGTTAAGTTTAAATGGCTATTGATCAACAAAAGTATTGCAGAAAAAAGCCACTCAAGGCTGTTTCATACCTGCTATAAAGGCCACTCTCATCAATGGACACACACTCATACATAACTGAATAATAAAAAACAAACAAAAACAAAACAAAACACAAAACAAACAAACAAACAAAATAATAATTAAAAAAAAAACACCACTTTCCCTTTACACAGTTGCTTATTCTATGGGCCCTATCAAGTTTGTATTATTTCCTACCCACAGTTTTGACAGCAGAAAACACACACCTGGCCATGTCCCCAGTATGGTGATTGAGATACTGTTATATTGTTCTGAAAGGGAAGATGCAAGGAAAGCTTACAGCTCAGCTCTTCAGCTTTCCAGAAACTGCTCACTCTCTAAAGGCAGGCACCAACACCCTTGGCTGGCATAATTATGAGCTCACTGGGGTGAGCTCAGCTTGGCTTGGTCTGAGCATGTCTTTCAGAATTGTAATTACTCAGAGGAACATTTTAATTGCGAATCCCAAGTTTGGTGAAGAATAAGATGGGGAACTCTGTTAAAAAGGTGGTAAAAGTTACAATAAGGCAAAGTGAGAGAACAGCACTATCATAAGCAATTTAGAGTTCTCAAAAGAATTTTAAAAACAACACAGTTCTGATGAGACAACACAGGCCTATTGCCTGGTCTGTTCACATTCTAGCATGATTACAATGTGAAGAACTTCTCTGCTACATCAGTGGACAAGAGAAGAGCTATGGATATCATCTATCTGGACTTCCCTAAGGCTTTTGACATGGATGTCCACAATATCTTTGTCTCTAAATTGGAGATAAGGATTTGATGGTTACACTGTTTGGTATATAAGGAACTTGTTTGTATGATCATATATAGATGGTAGTGGTCAATGCCTTGATGTCCAGATGGACAGGGGTGACAAGTGATGTGTACCAGGACCAGTGCTGTTTAGTATGTTCTTCAATGACATAGTGGGATTGAGTGCACCCTCAGTAAATTTGCAGATTACAAGCAGCTGAGAGGTGCAGTTGACATTCTTGAAGGACGAGATGCCCATCCAGAGGGATCTGGACTAACTTGAGAAGTGGGCCTATGTGAAATTTATGAGGTTCAAGAAGGCCAAGTGCAAGGTCCTGGTCCTGGGTCTGGGCAACACCTGGGATCAATTCAGGCTGGGGGATAATGGGATTGAGAGCAGCTCTGCAGAGAAGGACTTGAGGATACTGGTAGATGAAACTGGTAGATCAAACATGAGCCAGCAACGTGCACTCACAGCCCAGAAAGCCAACAATATCCTGGGCTGCCTCAAAAGAAGGGTGGCCAGCAGGTTAAGGGAGGTGATTCTGCCCCTTTACTCTGCTCTGGTGAGACCCCACCTGGAGTGCTGTGTCCAGCTCCAGGGTCCTTGACGCAGGAAGGACATGAACCTGTGGAGTGCGTCCAGAAGAGGGACACAAAAATGATCAAAGAACTGGAACACTTCTCATGTGAAGAAAGGCTGAGAGAGTGGAGGTTTTTCAGTCTGGAGCAGAGAAGGCTCCAGAGAGACTTCATTGCAGGTTCTAGTTACTTAAAGTTGGCCTGTAAGAAAGATGGGGACAGGCTTTTCATCAGGGCCTGTTGCAACAGGGGTAATGGTTTTAAATTAAAAGAGGGTAGATTCAGACTAGGTATAATGAAGAATTTTTTTTTACAGTGAGGGTAGTAAAACATTGGATCCAGTTGCCCAGAGAGGTGATAGATGCCCCACCCTTGGTAACATTCAAGGTGCTGTTGGACAGTCCTCTGGAGTAACCCTATCTAGCTGAAGATGTCCCTGATCACTGAAGGGGGTATGGACTAGTTGACTTTTAAAGATTTCAATCCAAAACATTATAGGATTCTATGATTATTGGCCAAAGGAGTAACTAAGTACAAAATCAAGACTGAAAGAATTATGTATTTAGTTAAGACAGGACTTTTTACTCTTGTGGCTGGGGAAATTTACAATATTCTACTAACTTCATTTAAAGGATCAAGTCTTTTGTAAATAGGGTTTTCCCTGTTCTTCTAAGTGCTGCACTGATGAGAAATTCTTAATTTACAAAACTCTTTTGACTGGATAGTTTCCATTCTTTTATCCTTCTCCTTATTAAGCTGTTTTCTGACTCAATTCTCCACAATTTTTGTGATGAGTACTTATCAATACCTTATTTACTTTACAAGGTATTCCTAAAACAATTCTTTCAATATAAAGTTAGCACCTCTTTGCCAATTAACAGATTTGCATTTTCTCCCATAATATGTTGCAACATAACTTCCTTTCCCAGTTTTCCCTAATCCTTTGGATCTTGGCTAACAGCCCTCCAAATATACATTAAGTCACTGATCCAACTTCAGAAGTTTATGCTGGCACATTCTCACTGCTGTATTTGATTATTCAGGTTTTGGTAAGTTCATTCTGGAAATCTGTCCTGGACAAAAAGATGCACTTTATTTGGATAACACAGCCATTTCTGTGATTTAAAGCACACTGAAGTAAATATAAATCATTCTTATTTTACACTCTGTAGATGTCTTTTCCTACTGTCCAGTTTGAAACACTAACTATGTTAATAGAATCAGTTTTTTATTTGCCACTAGCTCAAATACAATCAGAAAAAATATGTTTTTTAAAACCTGTTTATAACAGCAAGGGTTTTGGTTTTACACCTTACAAACCTACACAATAAAATAAATAATCTACAAATTGCACATCTGGAAAAAACCTAAATCTTTGGGAAACTATTTGATCCTAGGAAGAGAAAAAATTAACATAAATACAAAATTCAGAAGGGTTCACCAAGTAGTATGCCTAGTCAAGAGCATCAGTGAAAACAAAGCTACAGAATGATAAATTGTCATGAAGGTTTACCAAAATTAAAAGCAGAGCAAGCAGGACAGACCCAAAATAAACACCGCCACCACCCTTACACCTCCCCCATAAAACCCCCACAACCCTAACAGGCAGAACATACATGAGTCTAAGATACGGCCTAAGAAGCTGGAGATGCATTCCCAATTGCCATGATGCATTCCCAATTGCCATAATGCATTTAAGCCTACAAGACGGGCTTTTAGGTATTGACACTTAAAATGGATTTGGCTTACTTCTGTTACTCTCTTCTCTGCAGCATCAATGTAAACAGATGAAAGCAGAGAAATATAAGGTGCAGACTCAACGGTACTGTGAACAGCTTGATACAGTGTGGCGCATTTTGTCTGAAAATTGCTTTTAAAAGTAAATAGCACTCTTTAAACTCTTTCAGTAGCAAATGGACTCCAGGATTAAAAACAAACAAACAAAACAGAGATCATCTTAAGTAACATGAAAGTCATCTTGTGTCTTCTAGAAACAGCTGCCTGACAATCTCAAGGCAGGACCGTAACAGCCTGGCACAGACACTGAATGTCCTTAAACTTATTCAAATTCTCAATAAGGAAGCCCATAGCATTACCTCTAAATGGAATAGCATGTCTGTGTTGTAGCAAATATAAAACTCAGGAGTATAATATACTACATAGCCTCAGAATAAAACAGTTCAGAGACAATTTAAAATTAACTTTGCTATATATATAATTCAGTACTAGTTTGCCAATATTAAAAGAAATCCCAGTAATTTTACCCTTTGACACAAAGAAAGTGTAGCTTGCTTAGAAAGATTTTCTGTAGGCCTCTTGCACAAGGCTGCAACAGGATTCTAGATCATTTAATCAAATTCCAAAAAATTTTGGGGCATGGTTTGATTCTTTAAATATGCCAAGAAGAAATTAAGTAACAAAATGAAGTGCAGTACTGGTGTTGAAGAAAAAAAAAAAAGTGTTCTGGTTTGTTTTTTTAATTTATTTTTGTTTTCCATTTATTTAATTCTTCCTCTGCTTCCATCAGAAGCATTTTTCAGTCTCAGGTGTAAGTTCATAATACTATTTTACATTTATGCACTCAATTCTAGACAGTCCTTCTTCCTTATCTCCTTCATTGTTGCTGATTTTAATTAATTATTTAATAAATGCATTGCAATTATAATTTTGAGAGCTTTAGTGGAAGAAGTCATACATTTGTTATGTAAAATAACAATGTATCTTTCACATCTTATACTTAGAGGTAAGTTCTAGTCAAGTTTCCAGCCATACAGTCTGTGAACTGGAACACTGGAGTACATGAGAATCACATCACTAGTGTAAATCCATCTCTGTTAAAACATGGGAATGTGAATAATTTACCCATTATTATATTCCATCATTTCAGTTACTGAAAACAAGAAGCAATACGCACCTAAGTTATAGCATAGTTATACATCAGTGACCCATAACAATATGATCTCATGAGAAAGAAATTGCTTCTGCGTTAAAGCATATGAAAGTCAAAAAAATGCACCCCTGTCTTCTTCTCAGCACCTATACAGACTGCCTGATGAGGGTGGAACTGTTTATGAAAGTCAAAAATTTTCTGTGACTGCAAGGTTTCTGTTAAAAGTCAAATAAATAAAAGACAACAAATAGCTAAAATAATTACTTTGAAAAAGAAAAACCAACCCAACATTAAGAAACCTTGTAGACATAATAATCAGTATATACTGAGCACTTCTGCACCTGCCAACCCCTGGAAACAAGCTTTGTACATGTCAAAGAATGGGGATTTTTTTTCATTTTTCACAGAGTTTAATTCTGTATTCGGTCAGGTGTCAAGACTGGACTGGGCTGCACTTGGCTGACCTAGGGTTTTTCAGAGCCTTCCCTCCAAGCATTCCAGAAGGAAATAATTAAAAAAAAAACAAAACAAAAAAAACCAAAAAAAAACCAAAAAAATAGTTGTATGTAGAAGACACCAACAATTCTACCAAAAACCATCAAGGCCCCAAACCCAGAAACCTCATACACAAAGCACCTTCTCGTACGAATGCCAAGAACTGCCTAGTTGACTTATACTAACCACTTGACTTTTGAGCTACTGCAAAAAGAACATAAACAAATCCACTTCATTAAAGAAAATAAAATTACTGTAAGTTTTCAGTAAAATATTGCTCAGTATTAGCAGAAACGTTTTGCTTCTAGTTAGTAGCCATACGAAAAATAATGGCATTTGTAACGAAAATCACTTTTTCCAATTTTGTCTTCAAATTCATAGTAAGATTTTACCAGCTTGAAAATGTTTTTTATTACTTCAAACTTGTTCTTTTTCACTGGAAATGGGACAAGTTTTTTAAAAATACAGCAAATGGTTAATGAAACGGGGTCATTTCTGATACTGTCGCACACCTTCAGCACTGTGCTGAAATACAGCCTTCCAAGTAGACTTTATTACAAATGTTTTGCATATTAAATACATTTTTTTTATTAAACCAAACTTCATTCTCAAGGAGATAAATGTGGTTACTAAAAATCTTATTTTCACTATCATATTATTAAAAAAATAGCGAATATTAAATAACAAATATATTAAATAGCAATTATGTAAAAAGAGGTAAATTGGGGGAAAAAAGTAATTTTAACAGGTTAATTCTAGAAGCAATCAAAACACTTGTTTATGTAGCGGTCTTACATTAATTTAGAAGTAATTTGTGAGGGGGACTCTCCAAATGAGAGACACCAAATAGTGACAAGGTGACCAAGCAGAAACTCTGGGTTCCAGTATAGTCTTGCATCAGTACTTTCAATCTTCATCTCAGTAGTTACTGCATCAAATCTCATTCAAACATGGTAATGCCTGCTTCAGGGAGATAGCAGTACTCCAACAGAGAGACTTAGAGACAAGAAATAAGCACCCAGAGGGTGCAGATGGAGACAGGGTGCCCCAGCCCTTTGCTGGTCCAAACAGCAATCACAGCTCATTTACTGGGTACAGCCACAGTCCTCTACTGCATAAGGGACATTACAGAGAGGAGCTTTGAGAAACACTTTAAGAAAGAGATGACAACAGTTTTATACATAAGCAAAATGCCTGACAGCAAAATTAATAGGCTCAAGACAGATACAAACAATGACAACCGTTTCGATTGGAAATATTATAGAAAATTCAGTTACTCCATCTCCATGCTCCAGTCTTGTTAATTACTATTCTTTACACTTACAACCAATACCAATATGAGGCCAACATCACACCAAGGCAGAGTGCAGTGAGCAGTGCTGTGTCTTTAAACTATTAACTTGCAGCTGCTTAGACGACAGAAAAGAGCCTCCATGGACTCTTTAAAAATAATTTAAAAAAAACCAACCTGATGGAAATAGGTTAGGAAATAGGAACTATTAAAAAAATAGGAAATAGAAATTAGCCCTGGAAGCAAGTTATATCCTGGGCTACATCAGAAGAAGCATGGTCAGCAGGTTGAGGGAGGTGCTTTTGCCCTTCTAGTCCACTTTCATGATACCCCACCTGGAGTAATGTGTCCAGCTCTGGAGCCCCCAACAAAAGAAGGATATGGACCTGTTGGAGCTGGTCCAGAGAAGGTCCACGAAGATGATCAGAGGGCTGGACCACCCCTCCTACAAGGACAGGATGAGAGACTTGCAGTTCCTCAGTATAAACAGTATGAGTTGTTCAGTATTGAACAGTTTGAGTTCAATGAATCTTTAGTGGATTTTTCAATTAAACTCATCTTGGTTATAACTAGAAGCAACAAAGTCAGAACGTGTGAGTTAAAACTTCAGACATGTTAGTTCCAGTTTATTTTCAGATTAAATATATAATAGAAGCAGTTAAATTCTAGATTTTCAGTAAAGAATGTACAACTAAGTCTTTCTTGGAATTGCTACACATGGGTTAGTTATCTAATAGCATTCTAGTTTAATATAAATAGAGCAAGTGGAAAACTTAATAAAAAATACATTTCTCTATAATACACAAATATTGCAGAAATATATCAGGACAATAATTAAGATAATACACACAACTTTAATCCATAATACAGGTAATTTATCTTCAGTCTGCTCCACTGATAACCCCTTTATCCTGCAGTATCATTTCTCAGATACAGATTGAGGATGAACAGGTGACAGATTATCCAGTTTATAGGCCTTTGTTTACCACAGGATTACAAAAAAAAGCAAAGGCTGTTGCTGCTGAGTTCTCAAAATACAAACCCAATCTTCTGCAATTTCTGCAAACCTTTGAGGTACATTTATGTCAATGCTGCTGAGCCTCTCAAACAGTGGTAAATGTCCCACTGAAATGTTTAGGCTTCATTCCCCTCTAAAAGGGTATGATTTCTGCTGCCTTCTTTATATTTTGCTCCTACTAATAGGGCTTTCACACATTGCATTGAACATTGCAGACAGCATTGTGTAACCAAGATTTTTTTGAATAGGCTGTGAGAATCTTCAAATACATTAGTATGTTCTTTTCATGGCTTCTTAGAATGAAATTATACAATATAGAAATATATGTATTAAGTGTACTGTTGAGATCGGTACAGAAACTTGCCTACAAAGAGCTACTGTTGATACTGCTGAATTAAGTAATGCTCATGCAACACTCAGTATGCACTTCAATAGTGTTATGAGAAAGTACCTAGAAAGATATATTATTTTGGCTTATGTTTTATAAAATATTCTGAAGATGACGGTGACAGTCCTCAGAGAAAGTAACTTGCTGAACTGCATAGGGCTAACCTTACCTGTCCTCATTATGTATCATCTAATGTAAAACTGAAAGCTAAGATGAAATACAGCAACACAAATAGAGCTGTTCAGTATGTGACTGTGCTTCAGAGAATGTGTCATGAACATTATGGCTCAACAGCCCATATGGGGCAAAGGAGGACTAACAGATGAAATTATTGCATTGTTGTTATAGGAAGTACATTATTACAAGGAAAGAGTAGAAATATAATCAATTCCTCCCTTTTCTAAGCCCCCAGCTAAAGGAAGAAAATAACACCCTTCAAAACAGTCTTTATCAACTGTTAGGTAGCCACTGTATTACATCAGCTGAGAGATGAAAGAAAAATAATTTGTATATTTTCTAATCAAAGGTCACAGTGTATTTCAAAATCTGGGCAAAGCACTCACCATCTACTTCTTTTGAAACAGATAACACCATTATTCTAATTAAATCTTCTTGCTTTTATAGAAAAAACAAAAAATTCCTCCAGCTCAGTATTCCAATGAAAGAGTCAAGGACACAGCTCTGGGCATTTCACTTGGCCACAGCTCTACAGAGCATCAATGTGCACAAGAAGTTAAAATATCTGCTGAATGAAAACTGATGCTTCCATCCTGGGCTTTTCTATAGAGCTTCTAAGTATAGTATTTAGGCAGATGAAGATAGACAGTGCCATTTTGGAGTCTACAACGCAGTCCTTTTGTGCACCAACAGAGCAGAACACCACCCCTTAGTCCATTATTTTCTGTTGAAAAAAAAAGTACAGAAAGCAAACACTCTGTGCCGAAAGTCCTGAAATGACTAAATATCAAAATACTAGTGATCTTATTTATGGTATAAGCTTCTCTCCCAGTGCTTAAAACTGTGCTTTCCAGCTGTATCAACTCCCCTAAATGCTTGTTCAGCAGTGAAACATTTTAAAAAGCATTTTTTGGCATCATGCCTTTCAGCAGAAGAAAATTTGCATTTTTACAACATTTCTGCCTGTCAGCACTAAAACATTCTAATGGCTTTTGCAGCTGCATGGCAAGAATTGAGAGATGGTCAGCGGATTCTTATGGCAGACTGCTGGAAGAGAAGTGCCTGAGGGTGCTGAGGCAGAAGAAACCAGCTGACCTGACTGGTCTTTACACTCCACAGAAAATTCAAACAGCAGCTTTCACCTTCAATGAGCATGCCAAGACAAAGGCTCTTCATGATCCATGGTCTCTGTGTAGCAAGGAACATTGCAATCCTTATTTTAAAGAGCAGATGTATAGCAAAAACATAGCTAATTGCAACTTCAAGTCTCATAAGCTGTTCATTGTAAGTCACAGATCTTCATATTTTAAGTATTGGCAGTCACTTTAAGCAAGCAAGCAATAGCAAAATCAGAAAACCATGATGGTTTTTATATGGAGTGTTCCATGTGGAGGCAGGGGACATCAATGGGTCTGACTTAAAATTGCTTCTTCAAAGGACATTACCTAAATGTACAAGTAAGGGGCATGATGAGAAGTAGCACTCAATCTCTGTAAGAGCTTCAGGCTGAGGTAGCTGGTGTAAAAGGATTGCAGTACCATGAGCTGCTGTTCCTCAGGGGAGCCATTCAGCACTTGGACACCCAGTTTCAAAGGGTGAGTTAAGTCCAGGAATCCAAGCCCAAGTACACTCCCCTCTGATAAAAGCAGAATAGCACTCCTTCTTCATAGTGTGTCTTGGTTGACACTATGACCAAAAGACATCCCTTGGGCAACACAGAAGCAGCCTACCTTGCTGTTTCAGTATACCTTGTCAAAGTCTAATAATTTCAGTCAGAAAAAAAGAATCATTCACAGTAGAACAGCTCAAGTATTTTGATTTCAAGTCTAATGAAACTGGGATCACATAATCATATTCACTGCATTAACTATCTTATGCCAGTCTTCTAATAATTGCACCAAAAGTTTTCTTAACTAATTAGTCAAATTTGTCTCTTAGTTATACCAATATACAAAACTGTGGATTTGTTTGGTATTTGCAGCACCATGGCCAACATGGATTTAGCCTTGAGACACACTCTGTCTCCAAATATAGACTCAAAATAGTTCATCTAGCCAGGGAACATGCACATGTGTAGGAGGGAATCTGAAAATGGAATGGAGTTTATGCCACTTCCTAATCCACTGAGGGACAGGGGAAGACCACAAAAAAGGCCTGTAAGGAAAAGCCCAAGGGAATTGTAAGCACCCTGTCAGAACCTCACAAAGCCAAACCTAAATGACAAGGTAAGGAAAGAGAGAAGGAAAATAATGCAGGAAAAAAGTTACAGTTGTCTGTCAAGGGGAGGAAGCCTGTAAAAATAAGAAAGGAGGAAAGATTTTGTCATGAAGTAAAGATGTTATCAGTGTAAGCTAAGAGAAAACTAAATCCACACAAGCAGTTAACAGAAACTACTTCATGTCAGAGTTTGTAGATAAAGTATTAATTTAACACACCTCCATTTATCATTCAAAACATTCACAGTCATACTGAAAGGTCTTGAAATCTGTCTTGCTCTCAAATTTGGAAATAAAATGGTATTCCCCCCATTAGTGCTTGCCAGTGTATTGCCCATGTGACATAGCCACAGTGCCTCTGTCCTTTTCCTACCATCGAGGTGCTACATCACTCAGAGCCTTAAGAAGTTAAAACTTCAGCCTTGTAAAGAGACGATCTATAGCTCACATTATCACAGTGTAGACAGCTAGATGCTACTTTGAAGTGTAAAGTATGAAAACATGAGGAGCCTGAGGATCTGAGGTGAATTGAAATGAAGAAAGATGAGGTACATATTGCAAAGCTCCTACTGAATAAAGAAACAGTGTGACTCAATTCTGTTGAATTTAGAATAAGAAATTTACCTGGCATTGCTGTTTATTATCTACAATGTCATATGTACTATTAACCAAGAGATACTACATCATTCAGTTTTCTCTCTTCACTATCGTACTGTAATTGAAGATCTACATGATATGCTTATCAAAAACCCCACACAATTGCCTTGTCTACATATTTCAAAAGCTCATCCTTATTCTCTAGACATGAAAGGACAAGGACACCATCAGAAGAGAAACTTTTTTTAAAACCCAAGTTTAGTTACCAAAATACTATTTTTCCCCTTCCACTTTCTACTTGGTTTTGAGAAAGGACCAGATGATTTTGTTTCATTTAATCGCTTTTTGCCCATTAGATTTCTGCCTCCTCATCAGAAAGATTCAAAGGCCAGACTTGGTTTTATTTCTGTTCTTATAAATATATCCATTACAGTTTGAGGCCACAGTACTACTATACTCACAATTTTTACACAGAAAAATTCCTACCGGCTTTGTTTTCTAAATGGCTTGTTTATACAGTTCTAATCCTGAGCTAATGTTTTCAAGATTCACTGTATATAAATGTCGTTAGAAAGAGTCATCCACACAACATTTTTCTTCAATTCAACTGCCTGTTTCCTGAGAGTCACTCTACTATACCTATATGGCAGCTGAAGAAGTTCTTCACTCCAGTCCATGGCAGGCAGTTTCCTTCCTAACAGGGATGAGGACTAAAAGGCTCAGACAATGCTGCCCTTTTTAAGGGAAGCCATTCTTGCCCCTCCATGCATAAGGAAATCCAGCTGCTGTACTTGGTGTTAACACTGTCCTTTAAAATTTAAATCTGCAATTCTCCCTGTTATATTTTATGGTATGAATACTGCAGGGAATGCCCTGGATATCCCTCAGTCAGGAACAGGAGCTCAGATGTCCCAACATAACAGAGTGCTGACTTGGTATTATTATAGTTATTGGATAGAATTTCAGCCTCTTTCCTTTGTTGGCACCATATTTAAGTCTTAGATAAATACCATTAATATCTCAAGTACTTGCAATCCTGTACAAAACTGCACAGAAGCCACACAAGTCCGTCATCAGCTGGGTTATGTCTATTCAGCTGTTTCAAGCAGCAACCCATTCACTATTTGCCCATCTGTAAAACACCTCTAAAAAGATCAACAAATATTGCGTAAATAGCCACTGTCATATATCCTAATTAGTAAACAAAGTATTTTTATTTTATTTCTACATTCAGCCTGTGACCACATAAATTCATATAAAATATTTTTTACAAGGCCTGAATATTGCAAATAAACATTACAGGGACATTTAGACCTTTATTTGTAATGACAGAATATATGGTGTCTTTTTATTTTCTTCCACACAGCCCCCCAGTCTTCTTATATGAATGCTGTAACTGTAATTATAACATTAATTTGGACTGAATAATCATATATCAATACACAATAAGTGGGAATATGATTGCTACCTTCTTTTTTCTTGTCCTGTGTATTTTTCTAAGTGTCCTGATTATCTTGGTATGACTTGGGATGGATAAATGTATTAACTCACAGTTGCGGAAACCAGTCGAGAATGAAAATACTATTTTTCCTCATAAATAAATATGATTTTACGGTTTAACAATAATTTAATAAGAATCTTCTAAATAAAAGCTCTCTTCCCCAGAATAAGAATAAAAGGATATTCTATGATGGTGTCATTTACACAGTCCAACAATCCCTTAAGCTTAATTAATGCCCTTCCTGCCCAACACGACTACTCCATAAAACAATGAAGGAAAATTCAAGGTAAAACCTTTAGTCAGCAACTATTTAAAATCAGCACTGCAAATTCAGCAGACAATAGTCAAGGTAGGAACAGTAATAAAAATCCACAGATGAAAAGGATAAAGTTCTCAAAGTATCCATTCCCAAAGGACGTTGCCAGCACTCAAATTACAGAGGCAAGATTCTGTGGAAATGTTCCAGGACATCATAGGAGCGTTAATACAGGTTTGACTCTTGTCTGTTGCTTGTAGGTATCTATTTGTATCTCTGGATTGATTTTTTGTTTGTTTGTCTGTGGTTTGGGTTTGTTGGGGTTTTTTGGGGGGTGGGGGCGGAGTGTTGGTTTTGTTTAGTTTGTATGTTTTGTTTTCCTTAAAAAGGATAATTAATTCTACATATAATATTTA